>CABFVX010003647.1:0-51260 GCA_902151425.1 Timema shepardi | reverse complement strand
AAAGAAACAAGGTAGCTCTAGTAATAGAACATGTTTATATGTAGATCGTACATCTCACTCGCGAACACATAATAAACCTCAATATATATATATATATTCTGAAGAATATTTTTTAGAACCATGCAATAACATTTATCTTGTTGTTTTAATTGTATAACTACTCCAAATTATCAAACTTTAAACCTGCTATTATTCTGTGTGCCACCTTCTTATGTACCATGTAATAATAATAAGTTAATAGAGACATATTATAACAAAACAAAGAAAATAATGTATACAGGAGGATGACATAAAGTATTATACTAGCCTTATCTTAAAAGATACTCCATGGTGTAATCTGTCAAGAAAAACATCCTGCCTTTCAGGGTAAACAGAGTCTGCATAAAAAGTTTAAATAATCTTTTTGATATAAAATCACTCAACAATAATTATAATAAAGATTTAAAATAATATTTTGTTAAATAAAAAATCTTTGCAATAACTAAACACACAGTAATTAATTTAAATAGGGATAAATTCTGATAATAAATAAATAGGCTGTCCAGTCAAATCATATTAAAGTGCTGCCAATACTGGCCCATGTTTTTTTCTAAGATTTCAACGATAAAATGTACTTTGAGGAAAAAGTACTTGCAGTTGTTTTATTAAATAAAATAATTTGTTTTAAAATATGGTGTCATTAGTACTGGATTCACATAAGTACTACTTTCAACAACACTAGAAATAGAACAGATCATCCATACATTATTCCATCAAATAAGGAAAGATGAAAACACATCTTCAAAGTATTTTCGAACGTCAGTAGAATCATTTATCTAAATAAGGAAAAATGGATTAAATAGCCAAGCTATTATAATTATTGATTGCGGTTCTAGCTGCATCTAAATATCCTATTCTTTAAATTAAAAAATTAAACCTGAACAAGGGAATCGAACCCCAGACCTTTGGCTTAGCAAGATAATTATCTACCTAATAAGCTATTCAGGAGTCGTCATGTGCCAAGGATCATTCTTCATTCATATTTTAAGGCAACATCTGTGATGTACATGTGGAAATCATCAGCTACATATGAGTGATCAATTAATATCATGAGATATCAGATAATGCAGCAAACTTAGATTCGGAGGGTCTTATGCTTCCAATAGTATAATGACAACTAAACAAATATGTGTATCATGATGGATTAAATAGCTGAGCTATTATAAGTGCTAGTTACAGTTATAACATACGGTAAAAGAATATAAATAAGAAAAGACAAGTTTTCCAAGTATTTTTGCAAACAGTAGAATCATTCAACAAAATAAGGTAGGATGAAAACACATTTAGTGAAATAAGGAAAGATAAAAAAACACCTTTTTCAATTATTTTGTTATGTCAGTAGAATCTTAGCAAAATAAGGAAAGATGAAAATGCATTTTTCAAGTATTTTCTCATGTCAATATAGTATTTTATTAAGTTATTACATAATAATATTGAATTCCAGAGAGCTGGTAGCATTTTCAGCTAAATACTAACCATCTCTCGATATAAAATCTAAAAGAATTGTTGAAATAATATTTTCCAACAATATATAATCCCGCAATGGCTAGCGTAGCACAACACATGTCTCTCTTTTGAAAGAGTTGTGCATATTTCTGCCTCTCATAGAAACATGACCATTGAAAGTAATATATCTACACTGGTTGTGATGCTAGAAATCTCACAACTAGTCACGAGGACAGATGATTATGCGCAGCTGCAGCACTCCTAATTTAGCAGTGCATACTCGTGGAAGCCCTACCATTTAAAACCATGTATCACCAAGCAGTGTTGCTATTAGCCATCAAAATGGACTCTTAAAATTACCTGAGTTTTTCAGGTTTTCTAGAGTCAAAATAATTTTCCTTTTCCAAGTTTTTCAGAACCAATGTGTTTTTCCAGTCACTAAATATATTAAGTATGTTACAAACTTTATTTTACTAAGATGATCACAACTTAATGCAATAATATTTCTAGATACACACACATTCTGAAATTATGTCACTCTATGAAGGGGTTAAGGAATATCAGCCTAAATGGGCTATCCCTAATGGGTAGTGTAATCTAAGTTATGTTTCATTGAGATAATGTTGAGCCATTAAAAGATCGCCTTGTACCAGTATAGCTTAAAATTGTTGTGAGAAAGATTCTTTTTAGTTTCTTCTTTCTAAAATGTAATCAATTTCTCTAGCATGTGCATAACCATGACTCAACTTTGACTAAAGACAATCAGTAGAGGGGTAGAATGACAACACAAAAATCACATGTTTAGAATTGAGAATAGTATTCTCAACTGTATTAAAAGAGATTCATGATGTGCATAAGCTGGAAGAAAAATGTTATTTTGACTATTGTTGTAAAAAAAAGTTGTGTTTATTTTAGTAAACACATAATAATACTCCAGAAATTTGATAGAATTCAAAAAATTTTCTATGACTTTTTCCTGATCAAATATCTACTTGATGTCTCCCTGTTTTCTAGGTAACTGAACACCCTAATAAAGTGAACAATAAATATTGGGGTTAATGTTTTTTTAAATTTGTGATCTGTAGTTTGTTTATGCACTTGCATACAGATCAATGAACAGCTAGTGAGTGCAAATTTGACTTACGTATTTGAAATCAAGATAAAACTAAAGTTAATCAAAATTTGATTTGCATGTATACCTCAATCTGCTCTTTCACATATACAAACTTTTGCATAGTTTTCAAAAGAAATTTGAGTAGCCTATTTGAGTTAATTTTATTGATACACTTTGACAAGAATATACCAAGTGAGTACAAAGCACATCTAATCACTTCACTATCACATAGGTATACATAGTGTAGGTACTAGCCAAAATGGATCAGTATAAACTTGCCTTGTTAACTACCAATCCAAAGCTATAGATAGGTTTCTCGCTGAACTCAATAGCTTGGACACTCGCAAAGATAAAATCTTTCCAATTGATAGTAAGTGTTGCACTGGGTGAAGTCAAAGCTAGAATAATAGATGGTTTTCCTGTGAACCCCCACAAGTAATGGAGAGTGTCATTTGGCCCTTCTGCCCTCACATGAACAAGGGTCACTTTGTCACAGTAGCTTGCACCCGGATTGCACCCAGGATTCACCGAGGAGGAGAGCTAAAAAGTGAAATCAACCCAGATTATAATTAATCCTCAATAAAACAATATAAAATGTTTAATACACTGTACCAACAACGGGGCTCACATGGTTTAGCCGGGGTCTACAACCCGTGACCCGCCTGCCGGCTTATGAAATATATATAATTATTTCAAGAGAAAATAATCAAATAATAAAATAAACACATATTTTAAATTATTTTATAAACTTAATATGTGAAGAAAAATATTACATATTTGTACAAAATTAAATTTAATCTGCAAATGACTACTCTAGTAGACAAGGGAGATAGAGTACTATTTCGGGTGTGTTCAAACAGTCGGGAATGTTCAAATTCTCACAATACCACTGAGAGACTTATGACGCCAAAAGAAAAATAATATAATATATCAAGTGTTCAATTCTAATTTTGTCAGTACTGTCATGTGCCCCGCGAGCCAATAAGAACCAAGCTTTGGCCCTTGGACCTTAAACGGTTCCAGATCCCTGATTTATGGTGTCAGTCCTTCAAGAGATTGGAGTGTCGATGACAGGGAAGTATTAAGTTTGAATCTCGGCCAGGTGCCAAGGGATAGCTTATCATGTATGAATTACCGCTGAGGTTTTTACATTCCCTCTCCATGCTAATGAGTACATTTTTTTATAAACAACCTTTCTCATTTCTAGCTCTTAGTTTAAAAGCTATTAATAACCATATAGTCCTAGTTAAAAAAAAGTATGGCTATATAAAAAATAGTTAATTTAGCACAGCGTTTTACAACCTGTCCGGGTTATAAACTTCTGTACCAATTATGCTGATGGTTTTAGGGGTTAAGGTTATATTTAGAGGAAGTGTACCCGAATTTGCATAGAGAGTGGAAAACGATTGTTTTAACCACCCTCAGTACACACAACCAAGATACGAACCTCGATCTTCACGTCATCAGCAGTCTAGTCTACCGCGAGAGTATCCCCTTAGACCATACAGCCATCAAAGCAGGTTGTATGATTATAAAAACAATATGTTCACTAGGAACTACTATTAAATAATTATTATTTATTAGATAAGTGTAAGAAGTGTAGTTTTTTTAATAAGCAAAGTAAATTAAAATAAGTTGAAAAAATATTTATAATAGGTGAGTTAAAAAATAATACAGTAACATTGTTATTGTTATTATTATTATTATTATTATTATTATTATTATTATTATTATTATTATTATTATTATTATTATTATTATTATTAAAAAGGTCACTAAGACTCAGATGGTTCGTCTATCATGTAAAAAAATGGAAAACACAAGAACACCCCATGTAAGTTGTACATGTAAAGAGAGGTAAGATGTTCCTGGATAGACAGCAAACATCCTAACCGGAATGCTGGAGGAGTTCCACAATGATGATTATTAGAAAGACTATTGAAATCCTATTGTTATTAATTATTATTTAATATGATTGTAAAGTATTCACTCTAAGTCCTTAAAATAAAAGGTAAGTACATATTTGAAAGGTGTGCCACATTTACGCCCTCCAGTACAGGCAGACAGTAACTCAATATTTCCAAGCTCTCCAGAAAGTCGCAACTTAGGTTAGGAGTTCACTGCTTTAGCTGTCTTTCATTAGGTTAAGAACTGTTTCACACAAGGCAACTATCCTCCAGCAAAAATCGCCGGTCAACTATCACTCCGTAACAGAAAAATCAGTATCAACCTAATTAGAGTACACACAAAAATAGGCCAATTGTGATTATGGATTTGAAGGATGAGGTTCTTATTTTTAATGACTTCTTATGAGAAGGCGAAGTCGAAGGAAAACCACAAGACAAGTGTGGATATTTTATGAACATCAGTTTATTAGTGAGCGGTTGGAAAAAGGTTTCTTCTATACTAGTTATGAAAATCTCTGATCAAATTATGATACTTTTTTTTAAGTATTTCCAGATGTCATTCACATCTTTTGATGAACTTCTCAAAAATGTGATAGAATAAATTATGAAGACAGACATTGTAATGCAAATGGCAATAGCACCAGAACAACGATTGGCCCGGAACAAATCTCCTGATGTCTTCTCAAGCCACCCTCTTTACTATCCTGTTTGAAGTGAGTAATCATCCGCTGACATCAAATTTCCAGTCACTGTTCCATTTCAGATATAAAATAATCGATTTTTAATAATTCCAATAAACTCATCTCAAAACCACTGCACAAGATATGACTATGTAGTCCAAAACAAACCAAGAGGAGATAACCAGATAACCTTCTGTAATACGAATAAATATCAACAGGTGATTGGAGGTAGGCACCACTTGGGGTACTGGCCGGCAATTGTTGCCCCGTGTGAATGACACCATATAAACACGTGATTTACCAAGCAGTAGCCGGATGGGTGATAGTTTGCCTGACTGGCAACTAGGCCACAAATCACCAATAGTGGGATGAGCAACTGAGGATGTGGCGGGAAGCTTGGTTGCTTCATGTGAAACACTCATTCTACCTCTATGTTAATCAACAGAACAATAGTTGACGGGTAGTAGTTGCCTCGTGTAAAACAGCTCTCAAGAGTTCTTTTTTTTTTTGCAACCTTTCGTTATGCTATGCATTCTCTGCTTTAACTTCCTTTTGTTAGATTAGGGGTTGACTACTTTGACTGCTTTCTGTTAAGTTATGCATTCACTTCTTTAGCTGCATTCTGTTAGATTAGGGGTTCACAACTTTGTTGACTGCCTTTTATTAGGTTGAAGTTTGCTACATTGATGCTTTTTTATAGAATTGGTTTTGCAGCCTTATTTTTATTTAAGATTTTACCAAGCATCTTATAAGAATTTGGTTTCCACACTAGGTAGGGGTGTCAAAATTTAGACCTGCGCTGGGTATCAAATGCCCTTATTACGCCACTGGTGATAACAAAAAGACATGTCATTACTGAGACATAATCCTAACTACACAATAAAAGACTAAATCTTTTATATAGTAAATCATTAGGGAATAGTGATGATATTAATAACAAGAAAACCTACTTTGCAGGCCACATGGTCTAAGACGTCACTCTTGCAATATACTGGATTGCTGATGACAGGAAAATCAGAGTTTGAATCCCGGTCGGCTGTATTGAGGGCGATTTTTCTTATATGGTTTCCAGTTCTCCTGCCGCAAAAATGTGGGTACACTTTCTCTAAATTCAACCTTCCTCATCCCCAACCCATTAACATAATTAGTAGGCCTACAAGATGCTTATAAACTGAACAGGTAGTAAAATGTAGCACTAAAAAAAAGTTTTATTTTTCATTAATAGGCCTACAATCAATACTCTATCTATAACATGGTGTCTACTCAACTTGACCAATGAAATTCCCCACTTTTCCCTGATCATTTGCTAAAATTCCAGACAAAAAGTATGTCACATCATTCTACCCCCGACCCATACCCCCCTATTTTTCTATTAATCTTTTTTATGAATAATAATAATAAGTTTTAAAATTTAAAGAAACGATTTTTTTAAATTTGAATTAACATTGTTTACTAGGAATTATACAATATATTACACAGCTACAAACAAAAATCTACAGTTTAAATAACATTATTATTTACTGTTTTAATAAGTATTATAAATCATATTTTGAATAAAACCTTTTCCCAGATTTTTATTATGGCTTA
The DNA here is from genome assembly GCA_902151425.1 of Timema shepardi. Taxonomy (NCBI): domain Eukaryota; kingdom Metazoa; phylum Arthropoda; class Insecta; order Phasmatodea; family Timematidae; genus Timema; species Timema shepardi. The sequence continues at coordinate 44,487 of CABFVX010003647.1, read as the reverse complement.
GCAAATTCCCGACTTATTCCCATTTATTCCCGATCACTTCAAATTCCAGGCTAGTTCCTGTTTTCCCTGATTTTCCCTTATGGTAGACACCTTGTATATGGGAATATATATTAAACGGGTTGTTTAGGGGAAGTACACCTGCATTAGTATCTAGAGAAGTACCTACCTAGTGAAGAAAACTTTATCTGTGCACCATGTCTTACTACCCATCCGGGCTATCTGCATATTTCTACAAATGGGAGAAAGATGAGAAATCTTTGATTTGGAGGATATGTAAGCCTACCCACATTTGTGTAAAGAGAAGATGGTAAAACATTTAGGTAAAAAGAACTCAGTACACCCAGGTGGGATACAAACCTTGACCTCATCATTTGCAAACATACAATACTGAAAAGTCTTGGTCTACGTGCTCATCAGCATAAGTTACAGAAGTAGTTAACATGTGAAACCCACTCCCCACCACCCATATATTCACCAGAATCTGCAAATTTAATCTCTTGTGAGCTAGGCGCAAAGTCTGCATACTGTGTACCCTTGATGTTCTTAAATTATTTATATTTATGCATAGATTCTGTATCCTTAAACATGGGATTTGTGTTAACTAGTAGGGAGGATTATCTGACACCTTAGCTCAGTCGGTAGCATATCTGTTTAGTGAGCTATGGGTCCTGGGTTCAAATCCCGGCATGGCCAAAAAATTTACCTTTGGGGAAATACAGTGGGTTTACCCTTTCAGAGTGACAAATTAATGGCAGTGGACTAGATGTTGTGCTCGTCCTAGTCTTAAGTTAGATGATAGGGTCAATCCATGTTAAAACAACCAGTCACTTAACCTGAACATTTTGTATTTAAATGGAGTTTTTTTTTTCTAATTATTCTTTTCTTAAATCTAACCAAAATATTTTTTTTAAGATTATTTAACTGCCCTGTTTTTGAGAAATTAATTTAAAAAATAACAAAAAAAATTCACTCATGCCACATTTTTAAATTTCAAAAAATCGACTTCTCAAAAAATGAAGTCATTAAACAATCTTTTAAAATGTTTGTGGTTAGATTTAAGGGGAAAATAATTGGTAAGAATTTCATTTAAATACAAAATGGTCAGGTGGAATTATTTTGTTTTTGTTGATTTGGCGTTAAATAACTCTATAAGGCATATGAAGCTACAACAGGCCTAACAAGCCGATAGTGGAAAATATATGGTTTGAATAAAATACTGACCGAGGCCAATAGCTGGAAACAGTAATGGATGTAAAGTAACGTGGGAAGAGTTAATAGTTAATTTGTTCAATCAAAAGAAGCTGAGAAAATTAAATTCAGTAGCCAAATTTGATATGCAATGCCTTTAGAAATGGGTGAAATTCTAGATCCAACTTCTAAATTATCTTATGGAGTAGGGACTTGGAATGATTGAGACTCTGTGTATCTCGCATACTGTGGGGTCAATATATTACAAAACAGACCTAGAGACAATGGACTTAGTACCATTTAGATATGAAGTGCTTAGACTCAGAAACATACCAACCATTTCAGGTGCAGAATAGTTTATAAGAATAATATTAGTTGTTTGTATTAATCAGTTAGCCTACCTATCACAGAGTAGACTTCATTGCCGATATTGAGCCTATATTGAGTACTAACAGTATCCAATTATGATTTCTAATATATTCAAATATTTTAAATATTGGGGTTCTTGAGAGTTTTAGAATGTTCCAGGCAAGGCAAATGATATGCTTAACATGTAGGTGAAACATTATGTTTACAATATTTGGGTTTATACTGTGTAGTTAGGGAATAGTGTGTTTTCATAGTTTTCATATTAATGTCGTATGAGCTGTCTTAAATTTTCACTAGTAGGTTATAAATTTCCCTTTAATATTTTGAATGGAATTGTTTCATTGCCTCAAAACAGTTTTAGTTAAGGAAGGTTTGGCAGGTTTTATAATATGTCCCAATTAGGGTTATGTGTGTAATACATGTATTTTAGACATATAATAGAGCTAGAAGTTACCTTTCGTTCAAAACACAAGGAAGAAGATACCAAAGAAAATAGTATAACGATGAATAAAGATATTGACATTTTTCAAATAAACTTCATAGATTTATCAACATTCCTTTGAGTCCAATTTTGTAAACATTTCAAATGTTTAGTTTTGTTAATAAAACAGTTCTACCAGTGGTCAAAAAGAAATTCTTTTAGAAGCAATGAGCAATAGAAGAACATAAATAAATACATACCATGGCAGAGACAGAGTGATCTGGCAGTCCTGATGAGAAGCATTTAGGGTCATTTGTCTGAATACGAAAATTAGAGTGTTTCATTAATAAAGGGATATGGTATAATGCACGAATGATATGAGCAAAAGTGAAGAGTAAATGAGAAGTGTGATTTTTGAGTGGATTTAAAAAATATTAATTTACATTTGAAAGGGTGAGTGGTGTTACTTAGATATCTTAGAGGGTACTTTCTTGCAGAAGGCTTATCAAGGCAAATCAATACCACTCACTTTTTTAATCATTTCGCTCTTGCATAAAGTCTATAAAGTTTCAATACAGTATTATTATTTAAAAAATTAAATTTAAACATAGTACCGTACTTTGGTACTTTCGTCTTTACAGTGGTCCCAGGTTTGTTTCCCGCCTTCAAGTAGACATATTTAAAACACTATATTTGACTTAATCCCCAAGACAATTATTTATAGTATCATTCCTAAATATTATTTAACTAAATTACTGTAGTAATATTACTTGCAGCAAAATTTCGATTGTTGCAAAAGTGAAGAGTGAATGAGAAGTGTGATTTTTGAGTGGATTTAAAAAATATTAATTTACTTTTGAAAGGGTAAGTGTGTTAATTAGATTGTAACATGTCAATAAGATATATTGAACAGCTACAATTTAAAAAATCAATATTTTAATAATTTATGCAAGAAGGAAACTATATTAATACATTTAATTGAATCTAAATCGACGTTTATTTTCTCTGACTAGATGCAGTCTAATAAAATTACGTATCTCCATACATTCAAACACGTGATTGGTCAAAAATATTGTCTTTTGATAAATACTGTAGTAGATATCAAAGAAGAGGATTAATATTATCATATTTATGAATAAAATACGTTAACGCAGACCCTTTGCCATTGGATGATGTCGGATAAATTTACTTACGCTTGCCATGCTGTCCACAAGAAAAAATAGTAAAGCACATCTATATCACAAATTCTCATAAAAATAATAACGGATCCTAAATAATATAATCATACCAGAGATATTTAAATAGAAATTGCTTTCATATCTACTCACCCTGTCAAGATGTTCTTCGATTAAATTGCCACATGGTAGGAGAAAATTATTCAAAGATGGCAGACACACGTGCTTACATTATAACACCTGACTAAGGAAAGGAATGCATATCGAGTTCGACCTAATGACCCACTCCACGTCAAGAGACTCTAGCGGTGAGCCAAGGAAGCTTGTTTCTCCCTTTCCCCGCAATTGAATTTCTCTTGTTATTTTCACTTTCTGCCCGCCTTCGTCCGTATTTCTCCTTTCTATGTTCCTGTGTTTATCACCTTCTCTGCCTTGTTCCGTTCTTATCAGATTTAGCACTATATAAAGACCCCCAGCCAGGTTCCCATTAGAGCCAATTTACTGCAACCCAGCGTTGAAGGAAGAACCCCTGCATCGTCACGAATCGAAGACCACGTCGACCATGAAGTTTGAGGCGTCGGAAACACCGCCACTCTGGACAGGATGACGCACTTCGATGACAACTATAAAGTTTTGGCCGTTGGATCCACCGCAGCCATGGATAGGACCACGGACTTCAATTAATTGAGTATTTCAAAGTTATCAACAAGTCCTTATGACTCAGAATTTAATTTTTGTAGAAAAGGATAATAAATGTCTGTTTGTACCCTTTTAGTTTTTCTGTATATTGTCGGAGACGATTTTCATTTGTGTTGATAGTTTGTCGAATTGACAATGGATCAATGGCAAGTCTGGTTGACTTCCTAACTTAAAGGTTTATTTTGTGGTTTAAATATTGTTTCCTCCAGAATGAGGGACAAGTCTAATAATAGCTAGTTTCATGTATGTTACATCAGTCATAGAGACTATGTTGCTCTGTATATTTACCATACAGTGTTTACGTTACGAGCCTTGGGCTTGAAATACAGTAATGTCTTAGTTACAGACTTGCTAAACTTCCACAAGTTTCATTAGTCTAACTTGACCCAATGCTTCGCATGACGCCGTAAACGTCATGTACACCTGTTTAATTTTTGGATGGCTACAACCAGGTTGTCTATATTGGATTACATACCTAAGTTGAGTTGGTGGAATTCTTTATTTTGTGTTGGTCCAGCAGTCACGATTCTCGTGTGGTATTAGCTTCGGTGAGCAAACCGGGGAACTGCTATAGAGTCATAGTTGGGTTCGCGAAAATAATAACCTTTTTCTTTGTCCGGTTTTTAGGGTCCTATTGTGTTAGTACTACTCTTAGTTTAATTGCAACTAGGTTTGTGTGTACTATAGAATTCGTTGGCAGTACCGTAAGGGAACGAGACCAGCCATGGTACTATTGTGTTGACACCTGTTTGTTAGCCATCGACCACTGTAGTCAAGGAGCTTTTCTATTGTTTATCATTTTATAAAAAGTATCAAAAGATTGTCTTACAACCCAGTCTAGCATAACTGATTAAGAGTTATATATATCTTGTTTAAAATTTGTTATTAACTACTTGATTATTTTCTTCTTCAGAACAATTCATCCAGTAGCCCGGCTCCTATACAGCCCTAGTAGCTACAGCAGAATATTCAAATTCACAAAGTCTGATTATTTGCATCAAACTCCAAAGTATTACCTGTAATATAATTGTAAAACCTCAATTATGTTATTTCTGTTTTATTTTAATAAATCTATATGTTGTTAAACATAATTCTCTTTTATATAAAATGGATACCCTGTAGGGAATATTCTTTCAAGATATCTTAGAGGTTAATTTATTGCAGAAGGCTCAATACCGAGGCAAATTAATACCACTCACCTTTTTACTCATTTCGTTCTTGCATAAAGTCTATAAAGTCTCAATACAGTTTTATTATTTTAAAAAATAGATTTAAACATAGTTCCGTACTTTGGTTCTTCCATCTTTACAGCGGTCCCAGGTTTGTTTCCCGCCTTCAAGTAGACATTTTTAAAACACTATATTTGACTTAATCCCCAAGACAATTATGTATAGTATCATTTATAAATATTATTTAACTAAATTACTGTAGTAATATTACTTGCAGCAACATTTCGATTGTTGCTATCAAACTGTAGTACAGTCATATTAAGAGAGTTTAACATGTCAGAATATTAGTAGTTTCAGTCCTCTTTGAATAATTTAATACTTTTTGGCAAGTGCCATTAAAAACACTAAACAAATAGTGTTACTTTTTTAATGTGATGTTGTCAAATACTTTCGAATAATTTTAACTTCCCTTTATTCTACCATTCTTTGTGAGTGAATAGATACAAAAAAATTATCATTTTTTTAATATTTTATCAAAAAAGTTAAATATGTAGGGGTAAAGTTTTTTAGCATCGTTCCCTTCTTGATTAACATTTCATGTGCAAATAAATTCAAAATTTGAACAATGTTGTTCAAAATAAACAACTTTTCATTTAGGCCCTTCGTCTGGATTTTGATTTTAGTGAGATTTCTGAATATTACAAAAACAAATTTATTAAATATACCTAAATATGATTATTGTATAATTTGATTTGTTTGTTTACTTGCAAGTATAAATGGTAAGAGAAATCTATTAATGATTTTCTGTTTTGAAAAAATACAGTGTTTTATTTGTATCAATTTTAGAGCGCCAACCCCCTTTAAAAATAAACTTTTTTTATTTTGTTATATAAATAATGTCTAGAGTTAAGGCAATTGACAAATAACTGCTAGAAATAAACATACAAGTAGATAACGACATAGGAGTGGTGGTAACTGAAAACTAGCAGATTTGTTTTATTGCAAACATTGATCAACCCACGTGTAAATAATTAAGAGAAAACTAATCTTGGATTAGCAATTGCACACTTTCCTTTTGCAAAATTCTTTCATCACTAACTGCTACAATCAACTTTCGTAGAATATCTTTTGACTAAAAATGTTTTTCACAAAATCGATGATTAGAATATTTTTTATTAAGTTTTCTTGACCAGAAATCTGTATTGTATTTTTTTTTCTCACAGCCACGTATCTCTAAATTTTAGGGCTTATAAGCATTGACATGTCAGTTTTAAAACCATCTAGAAACTTACATTTATTTTTGACATATGAAGCCATTGTAAAAAAATAAAATTTTATAAATCTGAACAGCTGTTGTTATAAAACGTAGCAACTATCCGCAACAATCACAACGCTTTCTCGTATAGCAGAAAATTGTGAAATTAATAAGCTTCAAATTCTGATCAGCTTTTACATAGAGTTTTGAGTAGAGTGTCATAGGGATGACCTGCATCCATGTTGCTTACATTCTGCCAGGACTACAATATATTTAAAGTGTGCCATTATCTTGTACACTGATTTCAAAAACCATATTATATAGAAAGTTATATAATTATAATGAAATAAGGTAGCTTAAAACTTGATTAGTGATTACATTTGTTTGAATGACAAACTTAGTGCAGAATTCTTAGGTTTGAGCTTTAAATGATCATTTAGGCTATATGCTTGTAGGAATTATTCCTTCATTAGCCTATATCATCTTATTTAACTAAGTCACGAATGTCAAAAATTAGTCATACTGTTCAAATCTTTTATTAAAACTTTTATTTCATTTAACTAATAATAAATTGATGTATCTCATTAATTTATTCATACAAAATTATGTCAAAATGCTGCATTGTCTTTTAAGTGTATAGGAGAGAACGATATATCCAAAGGTTTTCTTATCTCTTAGGCAATGGTGTGCAGATGAAGGCTTGAAAATTTCAACCACAGATGTCCATCCTGTTCTATTAAAGAGATTATTGATTGATAATAAACTTAATTTGAATATGTCAATACTCGATACATGTAAATCCAAATAAAACAAAAATGAATAAATAATATAAGTTAGATTAATATTCATAAGCAGTGGCGTGTGGTTGATTCTGGACAAAGGGAAGTAATGAGGCTATAAAAAAAGGGGGTCTGATGAACCTTAGTTTAATTGAAAGCTCACACTGGTCCTTCTTTGTTTTGATTTTTGTATGGTTGAAAGTATTATGGGGAAGAAAGGAAGGATGGTGACACAAACTATGCCTGGAATAAAACAAAATAATTGGTGATCCTAGAAATATTAATCAATCATTAAATTTTATATCTAGAGATATTTGAATAATAATTGTAATTATAACTCAAATAAAAAGAATAATAATAAGAATGGTCAATTTACGATTGCCGAAGTTTTCTCTTGGGTTGTGGGCTGCTAATGAGTATGACCTTGGGCCTTCTTTATATTAACTTTGAATCCAGATTTATTCTACACACTATTATCGTTAGTAAATAGTAAGGTCAACTATATAATTTTCCGCCAACCCAACACACCGATAATTACTATACACTGTGATAAAATTGGGTATTGAACGTCAACTTTTTTTTAATATATATAGGTCACCTGAAGATAGAGTTGGTCAGTCTGTTTCACGTCTTATTTTCATTTTCTCATAAAAAGACTGGGACGAAAAACTATGCTTCAAAATATTACTTATGATTTATGAATTTTGACACAGCAGTCCTTATCTTCCCCTGCTGCACTTGTTGACACACTCGTCATTCTACTAATATACGCAAAGAAACAAATCGCTTCCCTAGGAGGATCAAGCAGGAGTCAATATTCTTGTAAAATAAAACTAAACTTACTGTAAATTGGTGATAAATACATAATTTTGGAATAGAGTGCTCATAATTATATCTATAAACAATAAATATTGCTCAATAACAACCTAAAAATAAGATTTTAACCGTATTAAATGTATGAATCTACACCAATCATGTTAGTAAACTGCGTTAACACTCGCCTTGGGAAACGCTGCTTCACTTTCCCCAATGAGGGCTGGACAGACTCGGAACCAAACGATTGGCGGAATAAAGAGTGAGCGAGACCAGCTGGGTGGTCGGTCAGTTTGAGAAATAATTGCTTGCTCTTAATAAAGAAGAGCTGCCACCTAATCTCTGTATACTTATTGGAGAAGTTTATAATTATAATAATTTGTTCTAACTTTATTTTCCTCTTATTTTCTTTATTCCCTTTTTAATTTTAGAGAAGCGTTGCACAAAAAGGGTGACCAGACTAACGTAAAATCAATAGGCCCATTTCCTTACGTTGTTCAGTTAGTAAATTATTATCATTAGTGTACCAAAAGATTTTTTTTGTACGTCAACGATTTTATATCCTCTAGACAGCATGGTTCATTGGCAGATCGATTGTTACCTAACATATTGTGTTACATTGACTAAATTTACCACTCAATTAGCAAACACCTACAAGTAGATTCGATCTAAACAAACTTCTCCAATGCATTCGATAAAGTAAATCACAACATCCTTACTCAGAAACTTGAACTATTTGGTATTTGCGGAAAACTCTTAAACTGGCTGAAAAGCTAATTAAATGGTAGAAAACAATATGTAACACTGGTTTTCGATCTGTCACTTTTACACTCACTTCTGGAATCCCATAGGGGTCCAATATTGGACCACTACTCTTTATTATTTTTATAAACTGCCTTGTCTAACATCTTGCCTCAAAATGCTTACTCTTAGCTGATGACTTGAAAATGTACCGTTAATTTGACTGACTGAAACATTTTACAATCTGACTAGTACAACATTTTAGAGTGGTGTGAAGTTAACTATATCTCCCTTAACCCGAACAAGAGTGTGTAAACATGACTTTTCAAAGAAACAAAGTGATATTGTATCTGACTATATCTTATCTGACCACTATATAACTCCAGTATCCACTATTAAAGATTTAGATATAAGGTATTCTAGACTCTAAACTGACTTTCTATACAAATATAAATATGACTGTTAAAAAATTATTTAAATTATTGGTAGGGTTTGTCAAAAGAAAAAAAAAGAGTTTACTGACACTAGAGGAAAATTTTCCTCTATTATTCTCTAATACACAAAAACTTGGAATTTGATTTTATTATTTGGTCTCCACACCATAAAAAATACTCCCAGTTGCTTGAAAAAGTATAATACGAGTTTATTAAATCATTTTCCTATAATAATCAAAATTATATTCACTTGTTCCATCTAGAAACCCGCCGAACATATTTTGATGTGAAATTTCTTCACAAACTTGTAAATGGACAAATATACTGTGATAGCCTACGCTACTGGACACATTAAACTCTTAATGCATTCGAAACTGACAATTAACACTAATACATTATTCTGTGATAGAAAATCTACTACTACAACTCGCCTTTGTCTCGCTTATCTCGTACACACAATTTAATAAGCAACCGTGTTAAGTCTATAGACCTATTTGACAGCACACAGGCTGTTTTCATAAACCAATTATTAATTTACTTTTGAAACCCACACTAAATTGCCTCAAATGTGCGTTTTGTTTACCTTATAATATTGTAGGATTGCCTTGCATTAATACACTCTCTAAGAGAATGCTATAGTTAAGTCCGTCAAGGTAGGGCTGCTAACTTTAAGGTTAACGAAATGTACAATACCATTCAGGCTAGGTTCAAAGAATATCCATGTCAAATAAGATTAAATTGGTCCACGCCTTTGTCATTTACTATTGTAACATGCTAATTACCCATTAGAACATACACTCAAAATACCTTATTTATGATTATCACTATAAATAATAGAACTAATAAATTCAAATAATATGTGGCAGATACAAACTTACCGTGAAATTGTGTTGCTGGAAACGACCAAGCTCAAGTAAACCTGCTACAGTGGACGGCTACGTTCCGGAGGAAGTTCTCTACACATAGATACCTGTTATGACTGTCCGATACCAATGTGGTCATCAGTGACCGTCTCCAAGCGTTAGTAGATGTTCTAATTTGTTTTGGAAGATTACCCCCTCCCTACCCGTTTGTTTTCCTTTCCTAACACGTCAGTGCATCTTGTCTAAAACCACCACCCCTCACTTCCTATATTGAGGGTAACCCTAACTATTTAAGTGGTAGCTCTGGTGATGAGAGCAAAGACAACGGTGGCCCGGGCCAGGGTGCACCTGCGTTGGGCAAAGGTGGGAAGCTGCGGAAATCTAAGGGTATCAACGCAAGCCATGCCTCACCCCAGCTTGGTACTTGTGGTTCTGTGCCAACCCAACCTCAATCCCAACCTTCACCACCCCCACTCCCGCACGTCGCACCTCTATCCCTACCCCTTTGCACCCTTCCAACCCTTTTCTACCACTCCCAACTCCTACCCTTGTCACCCCTGCCATCCCCACATCCAACCCGATCCGCACATCTACCCCTGAGGATGATACCGCAAAGCTCAAAAATTGCGTTGAGATTCTCAAGGACATTCCGGGACTGGATCCATGGGACATTTCATCGAGTCTCTTGAGGAAGGTCCAGAAATCTTCAAGGAGTAACTGTGGCCACCTGGTCATGGATCACATCATTCCATACCTGGTCTCTCATGGTAGTACACCCGAATAAAGGACTACCAGTGCTGAAAGAGCTCACGGTCGCACTCTGGAACGCCAATGGAGTCGTGGGGAAGAAGGCTGAGATTGAAAGTCTCCTGGCAAAGCATCGTGTTGATGTAATGCTGTTGGGATAAACCCACTTTCCCTCCGCAATGAGGTTCTCGTTAGCAGAGTTCATTTGCTATCGGAGCGACCGAGCGGGGGATGTGGTAAGAGGTGGGATGGCGGTCCTGGTCCGGAGGGGCCTTGACCAGTACCTCATCTCGTTTTCTCCCCTCCAACACATGGAAGCAACGGCTATCCAACTGGTGACCTCGGCCAGCCCAGTGCGTCTCATTTCCATCTACTTATCTCCCTACTACCGTTTTGACTGGGCTACGAGGGATGTCATGGAGGTGCTGCTTCGAATATTATGCCTGTTTTAATCGGTGGTGACTTCAACGTACCCTTTATGGGGCTCTAGGATTATGTGCACTCATGGCAGATTTCTCCGCGACGTCATAGATCTACACGGCTTGGTGGATTCCGGCCCTCCCACCCCTACCCACTTCCCTCACCATTCCTGTGGTTTCCCGGACATCCTAAACTTCGTTGTCTCCAGAGGGATTAGAAGGCGTTTAGTGCGGAAGTCTGGCTGAGCTAGATTCGGATCGCAAGCCCGTTCTCGTGAACCTGGGACACGCTGTGTCCTCCATAGACCTCCCTAAAAACCCAGGACATCGGTGTGGTCTCGTACGTACAGATCCTTGGATTAACCTGAAACCCGCTGGTGTCAGAAGTGTCATGGACGTTATCCCCTCTAAGACTAAGCAATGCCCCCGGATGAGACGGTATCAATAACGTGGTCCTCAGAAAGCTGCCCTTGGAGGCGATTAACTTACTCGTGGAGTTATTCAACGCCATCCTGTTCTTGAGTCACTTCCCAGAGCTCTGCAAGCACGCCAACGTCCTCTACTTTCATAAACCGCGTAAGGACCCGGCCCTAGCTTCGTCTTACCGACCGATCAGCTTGCTCGACTGATTGGGCAAGTTGTTCGAGAGACTACTACTAACGAGACTGACCCGACATGTTCGCGAGGTGGGCATCTTAGTGGACCAGCAGTTCGGCTTTCAGGTGGGATCATTACGTCTCACCAAATAATCCGGCTCGTGGAGCAGGTCATGAGGAACTTCAACATTAAAGGCTGATTGGTGCTGTCTTTCTCGACGTGGCAAAGGCCTTCGACAGTGTTTGGCACGAAGGTCTCATTTCCAACTCTCCTCCCTGAACCCTTCTACTTAGTTAAGTTTGTAAATCTTACCTATCCCGCCGCACCTTCTCCACTACCTTTGGGAACGCCACCTCCCAAGTAAGAAGCATCCGGGCTGGAGTGCCGCAGAGTTTCCTCGTGGGCCCGGTGCTCTTCAGTCTGTATGTGAACGACATTCCAAAATCCCAAAACACTAAGTTGGCACTGCATGTGGACGACTCGGCTCAAGTAGCGGAGTCGTGGCGAGGGCAGCTGGTGGAGAGGTGACTCCAGACGCACCTGACGCAGTTGGAGGGGTGGCTGACCACCTGGAGGACAAGTATTAACGTGGAGAAGAGCACCCCTGTGCTCTTCACATGGAAAAGAAAGTTATACAGGCTGGCCCCACTCCGGCTGTTCGGAGAACAGATCAGATGGGTGGACAGTGTTAAGTACCTGGGACTTACGCTGGAACCAAACTGACCTGGAGAAAACACTGTAACGAGAGACTCAACAAGGTGAGGCAAAGGCTGGGAATCCTAGGCCCACTGCTTAAATGGCGTAGCACCCTGTCTACAAAGAACGGTCTGACACTGTACAAGCAGTTGCTCAGACCTATCCTCGACTATGCGTGTCCCTCTTGGGGCCACCTGGCAGATACTTATATGAGGAGGATGCAGGTGTTCCAGAGCGTGTGTCTGAGGGTCCTTGTGCACGTACCTTGGTATGTCCGTAATGAGACTTTGCATCGTGTCCTAGATATGCCTACCATCAAGGACCACTTCCAGAAGCTGGTGCAGTCTTTCTACGACAGACTTTCCGGTGCCACCAATCCTCTTATCTAGGGGCTTGTGAATTACGTCATCGACCTTGGAGGGTGCCATCGACGTCCCAAAGCTCTTATCGGATAAGCGAGATGTGTCAAGAGTGGTTGGTAGGCTCTCACCCATCCCCCCATAGAGTAGTATCTCCACACGCAACTCTAAAAACCCTTATTCGGTTTCATAACATACTTTCCGTTTTCCCCCAGCAATATTAATAATATGTTTTACTTTGTTCCAGAACTTCGCGAAACGCGACAACCCGTCTTGGAGTTCAAAGCCACACGGTGAGACTAATTGGTCGGTACGTGTTGTAACTTGCTCTCGTGCTCCCCTTCAGGGTGCATCAGAGCATGCTATTGTGATTGTGATTGTGTCATATATTGTATTCTATTCTAACGATTCGTTGTAGGAACATCCTAGAAGTCAACGAGGACTAGTAGACGTACATGCTGTGGTTATGATGTTTGACGCGTCGGTCTCACCTCCTCGCCACAGATGATGTAATATATGACACTATGTGATTTTAGATATAGTATTATTGATAGGGTTTTCACTGTCTGTTTCACTATATCCGTATGATATAGATTTTAATATTAAGGTTTCTGACCTGTTTTTCTCTGTCCATAAAACATAGCTTGGAATGTAAGAGTTTCTGAACGGTTCTTCTATGTCCATAAGACATAGTTTTGTATGTCAGAGTTTCTGACTTGTTTTTCCATGCCACTGTGACATAATCTAAAATATTGGGGCAATTACCCGACGCCCTATACTGTGTCCATGTTCCAAATGGTCTTACCTTTAGATATAGCTTTGTTCCATGACCTAGTTGGGTCATAGATCAAATACCTAATAGCAACCTACACCTAAAAGCATTTACGTGAATATTTCAACTTTACAAAAAACGCAACTATGTTAGCACAAATCACAACTGTAGTACTCCGGGAAAATTTACAAAATTAGGCCTATTACATAACTAATAAGTTACGGCAATCACATTAACAAACCCGTTAAGTAAACCTATTTAAGAAACTTAAAGACGTTGAAGCAATTCAACAAGATAAATTGCGCAAAGTCATGTCAAGATTCAAGAAGTGCATACAACTATGTATTGCATATAATGGTTGACATATTAAAGACATCGTTTGGGAAAAAGACTAATTCAAGGCTATGTAGAAAATTGTCAATCTTTCTTGTTATTTTAAACGTAATTCGAAGCATTTAGTATTTGAAATAGTAACGATAAAGTGTGTCAACACTTTCTGCCCCATCCTGTACAATATCATCGCATTAGCCCCATGCCCAATACATTATCCATCTGACTATAAAATTACCTCCTTATGTGATATAATCCCCTCCTTTGCTGGTAGCCCCATGTTCTATACAATGCACACACCTAGGCTTGATTAAGCTGTATCGATACTTTTGTCAGGTATTCCCTGAATTTTCAGTCATGCGGTTTAACCATAGGGTAGGCACTCTGGTCCCACAAACTAGTTTGGGGCACTATCGCTAGGAGCGGCTTGCAATTACGTCACAGAGGAATGCATATGCATGGACATGAAGTACATGGAAAAGTAAATGTGAAGTCTATGTAAAGATCTCTGTTAGCAATTCGTCGTTTATTTTAAATAAGGAGTTTAGCTAAATTTTCTATATTTTCATTTTATAAAGTGGTTTATTTATAAAACCATGGATTTAGTTACATATAATTAGATTTGATATAGAATTGATTAATTAACATTCCTTACTAGAAAATAAGTTATGTTCGAAGTGTGACGTCTCGTTTGAATCTTTTAGTTGATGGTATTAACGCCGTGAGCGCTAGCGATGTGGCTCTACTTGCCAACAATAGAGTGGCGTTTCTATACGTATTCCTTTTCCCTGTGATTGTCCAAGAGGGGGTGGGAGAGTTGTTTAACAATGCATAGCCAGTTTTACCCATCACCCTACCTGTCACGTACTATTTATTACTTTCTTTTTATGTTTTTCTCTTGATGTATACATCACCTTACCTGTCGTTTGCTATTTATTTACTACTTCCTTTTTGATTTCATATAGTTGATTAATCTGTTACAAGAAATGTAGAGCGAATTATTATCCCTCCATTCGAACACTAATTTCATTTCTATTTTCCCTTTGCTGCTTATTGCTACATGTTTTCCCCAACTAAGTGCTAGGGTGGGTTTTTGTGGAACTATGCCACCCAACTGTTATTGTTTTTCTTATCCAAGCGTGAAGGTAGCTTTGAGGAGTTGTGCCGCGTAAATATGTTTTTCCAATGGACTGGGCTACTATCAGAGCCGACTAACAAAGGCTAGACGATTACCAAAGTTATTTTCACTCGCTGAATCGTCTTCTAGATTTTAATTAATGGTTTGGTTCCCCCATTGTAGGGAAGGAATGAATATTTTGCAAGAATTACTTGTATCATGTATGACTGAAATTGTATTTCAAGATTGATTTTTTTCTTCTATATCGATCTTCCTCTCCACGTTTGCCAATCCTCATTACTGGCATAGCAGCCACATCGTTTTGAAGCCCAACATATTCCGCTGGGGCAAGGGCCCACGAATCAATTTTGAATACGATAATTCTCAGTCTGATTGTATGCAAATTCCTTTGAGGTGAGATTGAACTTATACATCGACATTCAATTTTCAGCGTTCTATGCCCTTTTATCACCTCGATACTATAGATGGGAGGAATTTAGAATAATGGTGGGGTATAATAGATGACTTTTGTTAACATAATAACTATGATATGATATTGAATAATTATTATTTTTGTACTAACAAGATACCTACTTAAAGGTAAATATGTGGCCCATACTAGGCCTATATCATAAACATTCAAGTTATCCATACTATTGCGTTTGCAAATTATGCTTAAAATAAAGATAAATAATTCATTCCTAGTCTAATTTTGGCTGGGCAGAGTATTTATGCTTCTTGGTAGAGGTTTTTTTTAACATGGCAAGTGGTTACAAAAATTACTAAAAACTAATTTAAGATAATCATTCGTAAGCTCGTGAGATTTTAAATTGTAATTTGTGATAGTGTGTATCATCCTATATATTATTTCTGTTGTCAACATCCATTTTTCTCAACTAATACAAAGCCTACAGTGATGAATAAGGTATCATTGTATATGATTTTTTTTTACCGACTTCTGACATAGCATACTCATTTTACGTAAAAACACATTTTTTGTTTAAAGTTTACGTTTTAACAAAAATCTAACAATATTTTTGTATCAATTACCGAAAATAAACTATTTTTCCTATTTTGTGTATACACTTCTCTGAGTATTTAATTTAAACAACCTAATAAAAGACTAAATCTTTTTTGGGGGGGAAGGGGCTGGGAGGTTGAAATATGCGAAAGTTTCACAAGGGTCTACTGGTATTGATAAATTAATACTAATAATATTGTAACATGTTATTCATGTTGACCGCAAGAAAAAGTTTCTTCATAAAGGCCCTTTCTATAATGCTCGTTTTATACGTCTGACAACCCTAGAATGTCCTCTACTTTCCAGACTTGTTTACAGTACATTGGCAACCCTGACCGTCACGGTCCAGGTCGAACGTTTTAATGATTTGGCACAGCTGCAAAACAACTCAGCTGTGGTGGGTGACATTACGTCGCTACGCCGGCTGCCAGGGGCAGTTATTTATGGACATAGCCTAGGACAATGTGTGAAACATTGACGCCGATGTTACATTTGCATAATGCCGCCAACCGGCTTTTACGATAACTCGTGTGTCAAGAATGGAAAATCGTGTGAGTTTTAAATAAATTATTCATACATTTTATTGTTGTTACTTATGGGCAAAAGGTGATTTTGATTATGTTTGTGAGTGCATAAAATATATTTGGGAATTCAAAAAACAGATAAATTCAAAAATAGGTGAGTCTTTAAAAAAACTCATACAATTTTGTAATATTATAAACGTTAGATTTTGTGGTTTTATTACTGAAATATCTCATACCAGTACATGTTTTTAAAAGTATATACTGTGTATTTTTATTGTCTGCGCGTATGCTGATTTTTTCAAACTTAAACCTACTTTTCGAATATTTATTTTAAGTTACTTGAATTTTTTAAATTATTATTTATTTAAACTTTAATTGTTAAAAGTACTATTTATAACTTACATTCAAGATTTATCTTCTAAGCTTTAAAAACGAACAGATAAATTAAAATACAGCACAATAATATTGCATTGTTACAATCAGATTGTCTACAAACCTTAATCATTGTTACAATCAGATGGTCTACAAATCTTAATAATTGTTACAATCATATGCTCTACAAATCTTAGTCAAAATATAATATAATATATAATTACACATATTTTTTTAAAGCCATTGATGTTCAGTAAATAAAACAACCTTTGGTATTATTTACATTTTGTTCTAGGTTTGATATTAATATTGCATTTCTTCACAAGCTATGAACTGCAAAAAAAATTTAAAAACCAATTCTCTAATACTTTGAAAAAAATAAAATAAAATAAAGGTGTGACGCATTATGTTATTTCAACAACACAATATAAGCATATAAACTCATCATTATCAAATTTAGGTATAGTACAGTAATAGTACTTGTAGTTCTGCTTAGATGAACTACTGGAAATAAACTATTTTCTAACCATATAAGTAAGTAATTTCAAAATATGTCTAGCAAGGGCATATAAGGGGGAGGAAGTTTATAGGGGTCTGAGGTGATCTGGCGGTCTAGGGGTAAGGTGTCAGACTTCTATGCTGGCGGCCGGGGTTCAATCCTTGGTCCCGGCACAGATTTATCTGATTACCAAACCCTTCCTTCACCTCTGACAAGACAACTTGTGAATGTGGGAAATGCTAGGCCTCCACCGTGGTTCGGATTCCATGTTAAACTGAAGGTCCTCAATTTCATCTCACAATCACCCTACCATTACACATTAGTGTAAGTGCGTATAACCCGAACGGGTAGTAAGTAATAATAATATAGGGGTCTGGACCTCATGAGCGGGGTCCAGATCTATGTATAGAAAATTTTAATGGCTAAAGGTATAATAAAACATTTTAGCTGATGACCCCCCTCCCGCTCCCTAACCCTAGAAAAATTAGTTTTATATTCCCTTTATGTTTAGCCCATATCATTTTTATATAGGCCTACAGCTCAAAATATTGTGAAGTCATTCATCTATGATATTAAAACATCAAACTACATTAACACTTTATTATAGAGTCCACTTATTTGTGGTGTCATGGTCATAGGGAGGGAGGGAGGGAGGGAGTTTATGCGGTTCAAACTATCCCTTCATTCCCTTTGAAGTTTTCTGAAAATTTTAATATTATGCTTAAAGACAGCCTTGTATCAAACTTCAAATAACTTACATAGGTATTCACTTTTAAAAAATTTGTCAGGGAAGGACCCCTCCAAATAACACCTAAAGGCATTTAATATAAAACAAATTTACAGATGAATATTACTCTAAAAGCTTCTAGAGGCATCCCATTTTTAAAAGAAATGCCCATTGGGAGCCACACCAAATAGTTTTTAAATTCATATAATATTTTAAAAAGAAATCCAAGCGAGGACCACTCCCATTAACTTCTAAAGGAATTTAATTAAAAAAAAAAATCCAGGTAGCTTCTAAGAGCATCTAATTTGCAATTTTAAAAATTGTGGTGGGGGGATAGAGGGGGAATCATTCAAAGAACACTCTAAATACCATAGTTTCTAGGGCATTCCAAATTTAAAAACAAATTTGGGTGAGGACCACTTCAAATAGATAGGGCCTATTCTAAAAATCTAGTGACCACTCCTTAAATAACTTTTAGAAGCATCAAAATTTTGCAGAAGAGGGAATTTCAAAATATTTTGGCAGAAGCATTATTTTAAATAGCTGTTAAAAGAGTATGATTTTTAAAATAGGGTTACCATGTTACCATTTTCATTTGCAGGACATTCTTTCAGCAGACTGTACTATTGCATCATTTACACTCGAGATAAGTTTACACCTGTTGATGTTTGTTTCCTGTTACTCAACGATTTTTGTTTAGTTTAAAAAATGTCTATGGACGAAAAAATAATCAATTTAGTTGAATAGGACCTTATAATTTATGACATTGCTATCAAACATCAGTATAACTGTTATGAAGGAACATTTATGGGAGAAAATCTTGGAAATTTTATTTTGCATTTACTGTATGTCGTGCACTCAAAGTATTTTTGAAGCCACTTCTTCCCCTTCCTTGGCATCAACAGAAATCCTGCTATCACTCACTATCACCAAATCACTAAAATTGATGTACCCTTTTGGATGCTGTCTTCTGACTGATATGTATTGAATTCAGAACCAGTGCGCGGACAAAACTAATTTTCGTTTGTAGGGTTCTGATTCTGACCATTTCAATCTGTTCCGATCTGATTTGCTCTGTAGTGGGCTTTAAAGCTTCTAGTCTGGTTTTTAGGGGTAACAAATTTTAAATTCTTAATAAGGTCTGAGCAGTCAATAGAGCCATTGATGAGCCTATGAAGGAATTTAACATCAGGCCATTGTCTATTTACATTGTCTAGTTTATGACCAGATAAATGATAGGCTACTTTAATTAATGTTCTCTCTATATTTTTCTTTCAGAAAATGTTATCTAAACACGTTTATCAAGGTTGAAAAATTATTGCATTAGTATTACACCATTGTGTTAATTTGTTTAAGTCATTTTGAAGGGTTTCACAATTTGCAAGAGTTTCATTGCACAGTTATATTTTAGCACCATCAGCATAGAGCAGTTTGTGTTTATTAAAGGAATCAAGTCATTAATAAAAATAATAAAGGTCCAGGTGTGAAACCTGAGGTACAGCTGAAGTACCTAACAGGTAAAATGAGTGAATGATATCCTTACACAGCTATATATTATTTTCGATAGAATAGTAACTTTTAAGCTAACAAAGTAGGAAACTTAACATATTTTCCCATTGACTCTAGTTTCACAAGAAGTATGTTTTATTAACTTTATCAAGTGTTTTAGAAAAGTCTTCATAAACAGAGTCAACTTAAGGTTTTGTGAAAGATTTAAGTATATTCTGTGTATAGCACATCAAGTTGGTATTTATTGATCTACCTGTATAAAATCTGTGCTGTTTGATAGTAATTATTAGCTTTTTAACATGGAAAATTTTTTTGGGTTGAACCATTGCTTCTTGAAGAAGAAAAGATAAATTGGTCTATAGTTTTTCACATTACACCGGGAGCCTTTTTTGAAAACAGAAACATTGTTCATAAAAAATCCCTCCAATAAGTAATTATTTGAACAAAATGTGGAGAGGAAGTACCAATGAATTGGCACATTTATTGTAAAGTATTGAGGGGATATTATCAGGCTCTAAACTTTTGTTAGGGTTTATATTTCTTAATGTAGTAATGATCTCACTAGGAAATATTTGAAGAGCGTTAAGAGAATTATTGTAATTAGGAGTATTACTTAAAGTCTGAAAAACTGATTTAAAATAGTTATCTTATGGGTCACTTATAGTTTTCCAATCACAGGAACTTACTATATCATGAAATGCTTAGAGTTATAATAGAAAATACATTGTTAGAAACAAATTAATTATTTGGAAAAATTCAGTTTTACATATTCACAAAAATATTAAATAAATAAAATATTAAGACATTAGAGAAGTGTAACTGGCCTATTAGGCTAACTTAGTAAAATATATGTTTGTAAAAAAACCATTGGATCTTTAAATGCATAAAAATAAATTTACATTAATTGGCAACTAAAAAAGTAAGTTTTTATACTCTAAAAACATGAACTTCAGCAAAGAAAACCAACAATTTTCTGCACCAAAGTGAGGTGTATATGAGATTTTTTTAATAAAACATATTTTAAGGGGGGAGTTTTCCCATCCTATATCCAGCTGAATGCTGGTGAACTTTCTTAAAATTACCCTTCTTTATCATTAGTTTAATTTACTGTGTAGGTATATTTGTTTCTAATTGACACCTAAAATGACATTAAGAGATGCAGTAAGTAAGTTTTGATTCAAGAGGTCAGAATTCAAATCAAATTATGGTCAAATGCACAAGGGTTTCACCATAATTTTTTTACATACTATCTTTAGAAAAATGCTGGTGCTCTTCTTTAAAATGCACCTTTAGGCTTATCCTTAACCTTAAATTAGTATAAGTTGTGAATAATCCAAAGGTGGTAAGATGTGTAACCCAAAAAACTATAACTACATTTTGGTACAGTAAAGCAAAGCAAAGATATTTCGAAACCTTATGATTGCTTTAGGGCCTACAATTAAAATTTTAGGACTATTTAAGCTATGTAAAATCATTTTTTGAAATTTCAGTTAAAAAACATAAAAACTAAATAAATAGCAATTTTGACCATAAGATATAGGCCCTAATATTTAATTAAAACAGAATAAGCTATGGAAGTAACTTTTAAAATAATTTCATATAATAGCACTTTTTTTTAAAATATTATCAATTTAAACAATTCTGATTTTTTTCAGTTCGTAAGGTACATTTGCGATACAGTGGTGCAGGACTTTTATTAATTCATATTCAATTCTTAACATTTATTTCAATTTTCAAGCTATAACTGCCAACGTGTTTTTCACCAGTTTTTCTAAAACTCTTGAGTTAAGTATGTTTTATTATATCACATACAAATTAACGTTCATAAAATGGTTTATTGGTTACAGACATAATTAGCAATTTCAAGATGTTTCATTTACATACAGTACAAGCTATGAATGAATTATACATGAAGGTTATAGATAATAATGTTAGAACAAAACTAAAAGTATAGTACACAGGTACACAGTGAGGCCAATTGACCAACAAAAATCAACCTTCAGCTGAGTTAGGTGCTACTATACAACTTATTAAACATTCCTCTTTTTTTTCTCTTTTTTCAATACAGAATAATGCGTGAAAACGTGGGTGGATCTACCATATCTTGTAACAATATTAGGCAGACTAGTTCCAAGAGGCATAATATTCGTTTCTGAATTAGGATATTGAGAAGTTGAAGCTATCTTGTCATCCGGCTTGTTATTAGGAGAGGATGGTGGTGTTACCTTTAATCCTTCAAGCTCACCCATATCATCACCAAAACGCCTCCACCTCACCTTATCATGATCTTCACGGGAAATATTATTACCAGAGTGCCTAGGTCTAATATGAAGTGAATTTCATCTGTAAAATTTTTCTTTTATTCACACCAGATACGATTTGTTTTCCAATATCTCAACCACATTACCCTCTTCCATAAACACATTTTGTTGTTCCAAATAAAGACATACTGCTCGGGGTTAGAAAAGAATCGCTCACAGAATCGAGCCATTTTGTCATAATGTAACAATACTTTCACAGTCATTGTATCATCAATAATTATTTCTGGCCTCAAGCGGCATATCCTGTACAGGCAGTCTAGAATTGAGGGTGCGACTTTGAAGAAGCTGAGCAGGTGAGTATGGGAGCCCTGCCACTGGGCTATTTCATCCAGAAGGAGAAGTGGAAAGTCTCTATGGTCATATTGCGCCTTCTTCAACATCAATCTAACATTTTCACCAGCTTTCTCAGCCAAACCATTGCTGCGGGGGTAGTGAGTACTGAAGGTTACTAATTCAATATTCCACGATTGAGCAAATACTTTGAATTCATATGAGTCAAAAGGTTGGTTGTCAGACATTAATTGTTTGGGAATCCCAAAACGTGCAAAGTTTGGTTTAAGCTTACTTATAGCAGTGGAAGCAGACTTACTCAGGACCTTCTCAACCTCAATCCACTGCAAATGTTAGTCCACAATAACTAGATAGCTATCGCCATTATAATCTACAAAATCAGCAGCAACTTTAACAAAATCAGGAATGTTATGATGTTGCAGCGGGTCCTTTATTTTAGACCATTGAAATTGATTGCATGTTGGGCACGCAAGTATAAAATTTTTCAAATCAGAGTTGATTCCTGGCCAATAGAAGCTATGAGACACTTGAGCCTTGACTTTTTTCAAAACTGAGATGAGTTGCATGAGAGATCTCAAGGGTGAATCGCCTCAGTTTAAATGGGTCTAATAGACACTCATTATAGTAAAAAAGCCCATCATTGACTGTGATGTCTTTTCTGAGGGAAAAATGGTGATTCAAATCTGAGAAATCTGATGACAATGACTTAGGCCAACCTTTAATGCAATAATTAAAGACTTTGCTCAAAACTGAGTCCACAACTGTATTTTCCTTGTACTTTGCAAGTAAGGATGGTTGAACATCAAAGGTTGTCCCTATAACATGTACTATGTCGTGCATACTACATCTACAGATGAAGAAATATTTTTACAATTTCGGGATAGTAAATCCGCTATATTCATGTATTTGCCTGCTAAATATTTGAGTGAATGAATAGGGCAATAGTTTCAGCCTAATGTGGTGGAGGCGATTATTGGTAATTTTACCAATGGCTTTTACAATTATAGAGTGGCTGATGATCTGAATGAACAGTTACAGCTTTGTTATGAAACCTTTTGAATGCAAATAAGACAGCAAGCAACTCTTTTTCCACCTGAGCATAATTTTTCTCAGTGGTGGTAAGCGATCGTGATGGGCTTGCCATCTTGCATGCATTAAAGTGGCACTACTGTAAGCATACATGTTGATGGGTTTGGAGGGGTCAAAAGGAGTCGACAAGGCATGTTGTGCTATAGACTTTTTCAAAAACTCTAACTGCTTACTGTGGGAGGAATTCCAAGACCACTTGGAATCTTTTTTCAGAAGTTCATGGAATGGGGGGCAAATATCTGACAGGTAGGGCACAAATGGTCTTAGGTAGTCTACTTTTCCCAAAATATGCTGCAAATCCTTCCTTGAAGCCGGTACTTCTATGTCCTGAATAGCTTTAACCCTAGTATCATCAGGACGAATTCCATCCTTATCAAATTCCAAACCTAAAAATTTAACTTTATCCACAAGGAATTTAAATTTTTCCGGGTTGAGTACTATGTTGTTTTCACGAGCAGCTTGAATAAACTGTTTAACTATTTTCCATAAATTTTCTATTGTGTCTGCTCCACATAAAACATCATAAAAATATAAACATACTCCCCCGATATTCCCAAAGTATATGTGAGTCATATTTTGAAAGTACTCAGGAAGCACACTTAGTCCAAATGAGGCGCATAAAAACTGATAACACCCAAAGGGGGTGCTGAATGTACATAGAATAGCTGATTCTTTACTCAATTTAACCTGGTAAAACCCATCTTTTAAATCAAATACATAAAAATACTTTTTATTGCCAATTTTGGAACTAATCTCTTTGAGTGTGGGAATCAACACATGATCTCGGACCAAATTTTCGTTAATATCTTAAGGATCTATGCACATTATTAAGCTGAGTTAGGCGCTACTATACAACTTATTAAACAAAGTATATTTGATTGGTGGGCTGAGGGATATTCACAAACCAAATCTTGCTATTATAAGTGGGGAGAAGGGGGGGAGGTACTCTTATATCTAAAAGGTGTAGTTACATGGGAGGTTGGGTACATCACAGTGTTATGTAAAGCAGATCTTATACTTACATTCTAATGTCACATTTAACAACTAATAAATTATTGTTCATGTTTTCACTGTTAGTAAACATATACTTATAGATAACTTCCAATTCTGAGTTGTATTAAATCTGAGTCCTTCTTTTAGTGTCAAAAAAGTGTCCATACGAAATATTGACACTCACTCTTTATGTGAAAAGTTATGTCACATGGGTTGAAAGAGGGGAAGGGTCAGGATATATTTCTACTTGGTGTTACATGTGGCAGGAGAGGGGAAAGAGGAGGGCAAAAAGGTAAGAACATTTTTTTATAATGTGGTTTATGGATCACTCTTGATGGTTGATGAGTGTTGAATTATCCTCCATGTGAATTAATAGGCCTATCTTTAGACAGCTTCAAATTTCCTAACATTAACTTTTTATTTTTTTATTTGTGGGTCTACCCTTTCAAAGTGATGAATTAATGGCCAGGGTCTTGGTGTTGTGTCTCTTCTATATGTAAGTTAGTTTATGAGCCGTGTGCTATCATGAGTCGGTTCTGAAAGTGCACATTAAATACCACAAATAAACAAATAGATATTCTGAAAATTGAAAAATGACACCTGGACACAGGAATCGAACCCGGGACCTTTAGCTTAAAATGCCAATGCTCTAACCACTGATTATCCAGGAATTGTCCCATGCTCAGGATCATTCTTCATTCATATTTTAAGTCATAGTATATGATAAACATGTGGAAATCGTCGGTTACAATTACATATCAATAATTGTATAAGTGGCAGCAATAAGCTAACTACCGAGTCGAAGGTGGATGTGTTATCTGATAGCTCTTGATCTTAATAAATCACACATTTGTAGCCGACAATTTTCACATATCCATCACAGACTTTGCCTTAAAGTATGAGTGAAGAATGACCCTGGGTACCGGATGATTCCTGGGTAGCTCAGTGGTAAGATCATTGGCGTAGTAAACCAAAGGACCTGGATTTGATTCCCGTGTCCACATTTAATTTTTAAATTTTCAGATTATGATATATAGATGCGGCTAAATCTGTACCAAAACATATATAATAGCTTTGGCTATTTTATTCTTTAAGAAAATAAATAAAAATAAAATAAGTTAGTTAATGTTAGGAAATTTGTTGTTCTGTTAAAAATTGTTAAATTTCTAATTAGGTTGCTACACACCTGGAGAACTGGAGAGCAGGGAAAATGGATAGTTATTTTGTGTCTGGATCAAACAAGAAAAATACAACTCCTCCAAAAAGATTATCAGAATTTGTTAATTTGAAAAGAAGAAAAATGAACTAAACACACTCATCCAAACACATATTATCACTCCTACTACATCCTCCCTAAAACATTAGGCTACTTAGCGATTTTATTTTCCCAGCAACTTCAAGGTATCCAATTCTAAACACTAATGACATGACTTAATGCTAGTCAATTTTTTGAAAAGTGAAATTTCATTCTCTTACAGTATTTACTACAGTGTCAGGAAAATGGTCTTACTTTTATAAGACTCGTTGGAATTGATGTATTAAGAAAACAGTGGTAACTCTTTTTTAATTAACTTCACTGGTCAGCATGCTTCGAAGAAAGGGTTGGAATTAAACTCACTTGTGAAACAGGACAATTATCAGCAATTAAGGCTATATTATCTGATTCAAGCGTGCCAACTACTCACCTAACTTGAGTTATATTTAACAGGATTACAGACTACACGCACCAGTGGGCATAGATACTAAGGGATCATTCTTGTCTGTTTTAGTTTGTCGGTGGCAGGGAAGTCTGGTATCAAATTCTAGTCAGGTGTTTTAAGATGTTTATTCCTAAATAGTTTCACACTTTCTCTTCACACAAATGATGGTGTATTTCCTCCAAATTCTACGTTCTTCATTTTTATTCTCTTATTCTAGATATGTGTAAAATCTGGACAGGAAGCACTGTATGGGGAGGAGGGGTAGCAGTGCAATTCATATATAATTTAACTCAGCAATTACTCTCCACAATAAATATGTCATGCGATCTTACTGACGTACTGAAGTTTGATCCGCATGGTCAACCATGCCAGTTAAATAATTAATCTGAGACAAGACTATGTGAACCTTAAAGAGTTTCTTCCCGTGAGACCAAACTCGAAACATATAAAGCTAATTTTGTAAGAAATTACAGTCCCATTTAGCTTATATAGCTGGGAGGTCAATGTCATCCAACAAATTTTGTGGGATGTGTTCAACAGGTGGAATTTCCATTACATAAAGGATTGTCTTGGGTTTTATTTAAAGGTTGGATTTAATTGTAAGCATATTACTGTCCTGGGTGATGACAACAATAAATAAAAATAAATAAAATTAGAATATACTGCTATCAACATGGCATTGAATTAGCCAACCAGTTCATTGTCACTTACATAATTTGTGTTTGAGAAATAACCCATAGACATAGGGAATACATTGTTACAATTGAGTAGCATCTTATATGACACTTAACACCATAGAATTGTGGTGGTTTAACATTTCAATTTTTATCAGTGTTATTTTATAGGTGTATTTATAATATCTATCAAAAGTGACAATTTAAGATCGCATGACATGTATAAAGAAGTGAAAGTAGATCTATTACAGCATTTCTATATTGGATTTCTCACAAACTCGGGAACCATTAGTTCTTTTTGGATATTATACTTAATTAAAAATCAATCAAATTAAACATTCATAGAATAATTCAAGGATGTAATATTGGAGGAATGGTTAAAACTGGTATATTTAAAACACAAAATAATATACACCTACCAAAATAGTTGAACAATACCGGATTAGGTGTTTGGGGTCCAGCCTGAGCTATTGAAAAATTTAGGGCCTTATATAAGAATTTTCCCCTGGAAGAGGTCCAAGCTCTAATAGCATGTGTGAGTTAATGTGTTGCATAGATGCCAATAAACAATAACTTTATGAGTTTCATAATAATAAGCAGTAGGCCTAGACAAAACTTTTGGAATACATACACTTATTACTTAAAAAAACAATGTTGATTCTAATTTACCAATAACAGTTTCTCTAGAATTTACGGCGCTAATAGACCTTTTCACAAAAAATATTGAGATTTTTGGCAGTTTTTTCCATTGGTTTTTCTTTTTATTCTTTTAACTTCCTTTTTAAGCATCACTAGGATATTTTATCTCCATTAATGAAATTTCCTATCAAAAAATAAGACATGAGTTTAAAATAGCTCCACAGCCACACTTTGAAAACAGACCAATCAAGTGAAAATGTAATGCCCGGTCACTTAAACAACTTATGTAAGTATTTTATCATGTGTGTAACATTTCAATGATTCTAGGAAAAAAGCGCAAGTGAAAGAAGCGCACATGAAATCTACACAGAAAAAAGCCCACACGGAAAAATTCCCCACACGAAAAAACCCACACGGAAAAATACCCACAAGGAAAAATGCTCCCATGGAAAAATATCCACATGAAAATTGTTCAAACAAAAAAAGCTCAGACTAAAAGTGTGCACACGGAAAAATGTTCATTGAGACAAATGGCCCCATTCATTTTTACTTTCTCATCAAAATAGAAAGTATTGTAATTGTGAAAAAATTAAAATAAAAAGTTTAAACAATAAAAAAACTGAATTTTATAATTCTGTCAGTCTCCTTGTCTATCTCTCTATGTATGTGCTCAAACTTGATATTTAATTTTTACAAGTTTATACCCTTTTTTTTTAATTTTCACCCTAGCCCTCAAATTAAGGATGATGAGTGCTTTTTTCGAATTCCAATTTCGAAAATGGCTTTAACGATTTTGATTGAAATTGATGTATAGCCTATGTTTGACCTCACAAATAAGTGCGATAACACCTTATATTTGGTTTTTGGGTAAAAATTAGTTGAATGGCTGATGAGTAATTTTAGAAAAATTAAAATATTTTGAAAGCGGCTTTAACGATTTTGTTCCTAATTGGTATCTGTGGTATGTATGTCACTACAAAAATAAATTTTTCAGAACTCCACACAGACTTTCTCGCTCTATTGTTTAACATTGTAGATATTTACTCAAAATTTGTAATATAATATACACTAGCGAACCTGTGAACAAATTGTGCTATAATTACAAACAATTTTACTGACTCGTGGCTATAAATTTTATTATTTTATTTATAAAGAATTAACGTCTTCATTTGTACATCTGGACCAATAAAAAAATATCAATATTGGGTTTCCAATAGTCAACACTTCGTATTAAAATATTTAACATTTTATTAGGGGATGCACATCTTATGGTTATCGCATTGCTATTCAATCTTTTTATATAAATTTTGACCATTAAAATAGTTAATTATTGACTATTCGGTATAAAATGAGAGAGATAAATCATTGCCCTAACAGAGGTGGATCCAGTAATGGAACGCGCCTCCCTTCAAGAAATTAAATCAATGTTAACGTCACTACTAGTTTTATTTTCACGTAAATACTATCTCAATAACCAAATTTAATTTATGTTAATTGTTATTGGTAACATTATTAAATGATTAATATACGGTAATTATTATTAATACTTAAAACAATCACATTAAGTATTAAAATGGTGAAAATGAACATTAATGAAACTACCCAAATTTAAGTTGTGTGCATCTCACCTTGTTGCACAAATTTTGTTAAGGTTTAAATTTATTTTATCATTTTTATTACTACTATTTTAATGATTAATAATAAATAAAGATCTTTAAAATAATTTATTTTTAAATAACATACTTTAAACAAAATCTTTGAATAATAGCACACACATAATGTGTTAATTGTTATAATGTTTAAACTTATTTCCCTCTCAGTGGCATATTCTGAGTAAAATTAATAGGTATGCTGTACTCTAAAAGTTGCAACAGAGATTTGGGGGCCGAGGACTCTCAACCGCTCTTGGAAGCATCATTATTTTGTTGTTCCTAATTTACTTTATAACATCATTCTGGGGTTAGGGTTCCTAGTCAATATATGCTCATATCAGAATAACTACTATTCACAATCAATTATTGTGGGTAATAGGCTAATTAAGAAAGGAAATGGCTAAACTAAATGAATTTCCAAAGGTGCTATATGAAAATCTGATTCATATATTGGTGAGCAATTTTTCAAACCAATTTTATAAAGCATTTGTGTTACTTAATAATTGAAGATACTTAAATTTTGTATTTGTAGTTTTATGGATGAAATATTTAAGAATACACAATCTTTGTTTGGAAATTTTGAAAAATTATAGGATTTCAAATATAAAACGCATAACAACCCTAATCTGGTACCTGTGCTAAAACTCTAATTTTATTTCCACGAGGATGAAAATAACTATGAAATAGGGTTGATTCTCATTCATTAACAGATACAGTATGTAATGTTTTGGTTGTAATGTACCTTTACCTAAAACTAAACTAACCCTAGTCCTGAATAGTAATCACACATATTAAAAATAAGTCTAAAGACACGCCATAGCCTATAAACAATATTACACCAAGTCATATGATATGTTTTAGTTCATTCTTTAAGAGGTATTTTATTTTTACTAAAGTCTATTTTGGTTCACTTTAGTCTTTGATAGGGAGCGAACTAATCTATTAATAACAAATTGTGGTCTTGATAAAAAAAAATATTCTTAATGTAGGTGAAACATGCACTCTTTATTTTTATCATCACTACCTCGGACATGTAGGCTCCTCCCATTATGAAGCTTGGATAAAATCTTTCAAATCAAGGGCTGAGAAGCTATTACTAGTAATGGAGTGTCCCCTCCTCCCCCCCTTAATTACATAGTAGTCCATCTCCCCTCTCCTTAATAATGTATTTTGTCAACTTTTAAATATAAGTTATCTTATTTGCTAAAAAATCACAAATTTTTTATGTTAATTCTGTTCCAGAAATCCAAACAAACGTTGTTTGTTTTATATAACCAACATACATTTTGGGTTAAATCTGGTTAAACAATAATTAGTGTAAATTTTTTGCGTCAACCTTGGTCTGAATAGAACCTAAATAATTTTTTTTCACTAGCATTTTTCACTTCTTATCAGGTTACAACAGACTTTAATTATGCTAGTGGGTGACCCGGTGGTCTATGGGTAAGGTGTCGGACTTCTGTGCTGGGGTCCGGGGTTCAATCCTCGGTCCCGTTGCAGATTTATCTGACTACCAAACCCTTCCTTCACCTTTGACAA
This sequence comes from Timema shepardi, assembly GCA_902151425.1. NCBI lineage: Eukaryota > Metazoa > Arthropoda > Insecta > Phasmatodea > Timematidae > Timema > Timema shepardi. The sequence continues at coordinate 13,994 of CABFVX010003647.1, read as the reverse complement.
GACGTGTATTAATCACAACTTGTGAATGTGGGGAATGCCAGGCATCCACCGTGGTTCGGATTCCACATTAAACTGTAGGTCCTCCATTTCATCTCACAATCACCTTAATTACATAGTAGTCCATCTCCCCTCTCCTTAATAATGTATTTTGTCAACTTTTAAATATAAGTTATCTTATTTGCTAAAAAATCACAAATTTTTTATGTTAATTCTGTTCCAGAAATCCAAACAAACGTTGTTTGTTTTATATAACCAACATACATTTTGGGTTAAATCTGGTTAAACAATAATTAGTGTAAATTTTTTGCGTCAACCTTGGTCTGAATAGAACCTAAATAATTTTTTTTCACTAGCATTTTTCACTTCTTATCAGGTTACAACAGACTTTAATTATGCTAGTGGGTGACCCGGTGGTCTATGGGTAAGGTGTCGGACTTCTGTGCTGGGGTCCGGGGTTCAATCCTCGGTCCCGTTGCAGATTTATCTGACTACCAAACCCTTCCTTCACCTTTGACAAGACGTGTATTAATCACAACTTGTGAATGTGGGGAATGCCAGGCATCCACCGTGGTTCGGATTCCACATTAAACTGTAGGTCCTCCATTTCATCTCACAATCACCTTACCATTACACATTACCTTAAGTGGGTATAACCCGAACAGGTAGTAAGATGTGGTGCTAATAATAATAAATTATGCTGATGATTTAAGGATTGGGTGAGGGGATTAGAATTTTAGAGGAAATTTACTTAAATTTACACAAAGGGAGAATGGGAAACCATTTATGAAAAAATCATCATCAGTGCACCGGGCCAGGATTCCTCGTCACCGGAAAACCTGACTAAAAGAGTCTGACATTCAGTCCATGTGCCCACCGATGTGGGTTATGCTTTAAGAATTGTTGATCACCTCTATGATGTAGTGGTTAGAGAGCTCTTGGCTATAGATCCAGAAATCCTTGGTTCGATCCCGGGCGCTTTGGAATTTTTCTGTGACGCATTGGGTTTGGAACAAGGTCAAACTCCCCTAATGTTGGCACTATCATCACTAATGGCGGCAGCCATGTGGTCAATATAGCTTGCTTGCCGGCTCACGCCATGGAGTTTTTTTAATGAATGTGATGCAAGATATTAATAGTTTAATTTGTTTGTTACCTTTTAAAACCAATATGTAATAAAAAATACTTATATTTTAAGAACCCCAGTCATCCATGCATGCTACTTTGTACTTACCCTCAAGGTCAACATTTCTGTCCTCATTTCTTGGCTAGTATAGAAAACCTCCAAGCACTAGTAATTTGATTACCTTAGGGATAATGCAAACTTATGATTTCAAAACTGCTAAATTTTAAAGAGAATTTTACTTTGAACCATTCCAAAGAGCTATTTGCATAGTTGATCTTCCTACTCGCTTTGCCTCAAATAAAGGCAAATTAAGCTATCTATTAAGTTATTACTTGCTAATTTAAAAGTCATTGATTCCCATCAAGCAAAACAGGCAAGCAAATTGGCTAGAGCCATAACCATATTTTTTAAGGAATGTGGAATATGTACCTGCATTGACTCATAATACAATCTTCTAAAGAGAGATGGAAAATATATGTTTTATTGTTAAATCACTCTTTATTAATTGTTTTTAAAACATATTTGGGGTTGCATATTTGTGAATTTCTTAAGACTCCAATAAACTTACCGGTACCTCAAGCATTGATGAATACATATTTTCACTATTCATACTTTTAGGGTGCAGGAGTTAAGCCTCCAAAACACCCTCTCCTACATGGCACTGACAATATTAAGATATTCTTACTGAGCAATTATATCAAGTGCACTGGACGCAATGAGAGATATTTTACCAATCAATACTCCTTTTACTGTATAAGAATACCATTTTCCCTTAGTTTTTCACACAAATTAGTATTTTAACTATTTTAATTTGTATTATTGAAAATGATGTTTTCTTTGTGGAATTTACATTGGGACTGAGTTGGAAAGCGACATTTCTCAAGCACAGGTATCTTTCACTGTATTCAGTTAATATATCTTTAATATATTTATTTTATTAGCTTTATTGTAAGAGTATATGTCAGTGTCACAAATGTCCTGAGTTTGAAAAATGTTGCTATACTATCTGTTCAAATTTAGAAGGCCAGATGTTTGTTAGTTGACAAGTGATCTAATTGCCTGTTTTGGCCTTGAGTATCACTTTACTTGGATGACGCTGACAACAATATGACACATATTTGTTTCAAAGCCGTGGTGTTTCCCAATTGAATTAGTTTGGTCTAATTTAACGGCTCTCAAAATGAAGAGTGTCTGAGTATTGTTAGAGACTACTGGTGTTTCTTTCATACACTTTACTCTTTGTGTTGAACCAACCGATAAATATTTTTAACTATGCGGAGAAAAAAAATGTTCAAAATGGAAATTTTTCTTTAACAACTACTAGAGGCTTACAAACTATGAGTATGTTTTAAAAATATACTAAGAAATATTTATTAACTGTAACATACACTTCCTCATGCCAAACTTATCAATAAATATAATGGTGAATCTTCACCCCGAGGGTTGGTCCAGATGTACTTCTCATCTATCAAGAGTGGGGATGCACTCAGCCCTTTGGCCGGTTAGTGCTGCCTGCACCATCTGGGGGAAAGAACTTGTCTTAAGTAACTCCTGAAAGTGTAGAAGGCCCAGTTTCTCGTTGCCTTTCGCCTTGGATAAAGGGCCTACAAATTTGGCTGGAAAGGTATTTTTGACAGACATTTCAGGGATCTTTTACATGCCACAACCAACAGCTTTACTTCCCATCCAAAGGAAGTTGTGCTAGGGATTTTTACATCTCAGTAAAAATACATCAACCTCAGGCCCACTCATTAGATACGATAGCTGTAATTTAATAATAATTATAATATTACAATTGAATAATATGACAACACAACAAACACCCTGTTACCAGGATTATCGAACGTTAAGTTATGTTATTTTTGTATGAATGAACCAAGGTCGCCCACTTTTGCAACCAGGCTGTTATTGCCAGACAGTAGCTGTGTAGTATGGTCATCCTCATATATAACAAGACTTTGTATGCTGCTCTCCTAGTCACAGTGTTTATATTTCAGTGGGCAGGTCACAAGTATGGCCTTACCCTTACAATAGGTAACTTATTGTCATTGTAATGTCACACACACACACACACACACACACACACACACTTGGGCATCCTTACATACATGATTCAAGGCACATTTATTTGAAACAACCTTATTATTATAGAAGCTTATTTATTATTATAAAAAGGCTTTACAGAAAAAAAAAAGTTTCAAGCAAATAATAATAACAAATCAAATACTGTTAATTTATCAAAAGCTTTGTAATAACTAATGATTTGCTCATATTTAATGTTTGTATCTTACATTTAATTTTTAGTTCGTAGAATAAAAGTAAAGTTTATTAAGACATTAGCTCTAGTTTTACTAAACTAGAAAGTATAGAACCAGAATTGAAATAAATATATATATTTTTAGGTTAGTAAAGGTTCTTATCAGTCCTAACTTTTTAAAATTGAATTTCATGCTCTTCTTACTTTAACTTTATTTTATTTTGAAATACTATATTTTTGTGAGAATTTTTTTTTATAAAGGGATTAAATAAAAGTTTTTGAGAACATTGTAGTGAACACAAATTAGTTCATATTCTTGGGGAAAGAATATTGTCTTATTGTGAAGAATGTTCTCATTTTACTCTTAAGGCTAATAACTTTGGATGATGTATTTAGCTTTGAGTGAGAGCAACCATGTCCAAAAGGGGGGAATACTTAGAAATGAGAAATACGTAGGCTCTACCTTAGTTGGACAAGCAGTCTTAAGGGCCCTACACACACACACCAACTTGACTCGACCGTCGAGACAACAAATTGGAAGCGAGCCTCCACACAGCCCGACTAGCGGTCCAATTTGTCAGTAGCTATCGTGATCTCAGAACGAATGCACACCATGCCTCCATCTCTATCCATATACCAAAAGATTGGAACTATGCTAACATCATTATCAATTCATAAAAATATTTCAATGGAAAAAAATGTGGGCAAAAAATTGGTAGTTAGTAAAATCACCCATGAAATTTTATTATGAATTTTTATTGGTTTTAGTAATTATTTAAGAATGTGTCATGGATGTTTCTCTGAAATACTCAGTATGGTCACATATTTTTAAATAGAACAAAAGAACACACTGTGACTCTACCCACCTAAACGCTTTCAAAGCGGTGAGTGACTGGCGTTAGGTTGGTCGATTGGTCCAACAACGCTACAGACACAACAACTTTTCAGGCGATGAGGTTGGGAAGTTGACGATCGGGCGGTTTGTATCAACCAACTGACCAACTTGGGAAAAAAATATTTTTGGTTGGACAACAAGCCTACACACTATACAATTTATCAACTTGTTGGCCGGCTGTCTCGACAAGTTGGTGTGTGTATAGGGCCCTTAAGCTAAATACCAAGAAACTGATTATATATGTGTTATTCCAATAACCTGGTTGCTACCTGGCTAGTTTACTTGGAAGGGAAAAGGGGAAGAAGGGGTGGAGGATGCAAATTATAAATATTTTCACTCTCCACTTTCAAATATCAAATAAGAAGATGTCAAAGAACGTGCTAGACTTTAAGTTGTGCGCAGAAGTTCTATTAATAATTAACTGTTTAGATCAGGGGTTCTCAAACTTATATGCTTCACGAATCCCCTGGGAATATTTATATGACTGGCGTACCCCTTTTACAGATATAAAATATATTACTATAATAATGCGTGTACAATAAGACAACTATATTTATTTGTGTCTATTTACAGTTTACTTTACACAACTATATATATTAATAATCTCAAAAAATGACAAAATTGATTGAACAAATCTAACAAAAGTATCATTATCACAACAAGGTTGCACTTCATCAATCAGTTACTAGCAGTGTTGCTAACTGTATAATATGGATACTACTTGTACAATAATTCCACAACTCATCATGTACCCCCGAAATGTGTTCCGTGTACCCCACTTTGAGAATCACTGATATAGATAATTTGATAGATGGAGTGAAATAAATATCATCCAGTGTGGAATTCATTTAAAGATTACACTTCAAGGTTAATATTGGGATGATTTTGGAAGTAAATTATATACAAATTTATATTTTATCCCTGCAAAATATATTTACTTTTTTTAGCACTGTATGTTACTACCCATTCAGGTTGTACACTTATGTACTAATTATACTAGAGGTTTTGGGAATTAGTAAGATTATATTTATAGGAAGTGTACCTGCATTTATATAGAAGGAGAGTGAAAAACCATTTAGGAAAACCACCCTCAGTACACCCGACCGAGATTCAAACCTTGATCGCGGGTACAACTAATTTACCTATTTTGGATTTTGTACATCAGGGGGGGGGGAAAAAAAGTGCTTGAATTGTGCCACCTATTGGGATTTTAAAGGTGAGGACCACTTTAAGTAGTTTCAAAGGGCATCCAAATTTTGAAACTTTTCTGGCATAGTATCACTCCCAAAATCTTGAAGAGGGGTCAAATTTTCAAACATATTCTGGGGTTGAGTTCCTGCACCCCTCTTTGACTTGGGGAACATTAGTTTTAAACACTTTTTCTTACCCTCCCTTACACAAATTGTATATGTACTACTATTTAACTGGCTTGGTCTCTACTCCTGGCCGAGTACACATCACCTCCAGATATGTCAAATGTCTAAAAATAGGTCTTAAAGACTAAATCACAATAATAATAAAACATCATTCCTTTTGTTGGCATTGAGATAAAAGGTAAAAAGGTAAGTTAAAAACAATTAAAATTTAAGTTTAATTGGTTTAATTTCACAACTGGTCTACACAAGATAGTCTGGGTTGCCACATACCATGAAAACTGGGAAAATGTAAGGAACTGTACACAATTAAATACTTTAATATTTGGGAATCTGTGACATTAACTGCAAGCTTTAAATAACAGGACTTTGTATAGAAGAAAAGGAAAAAAAAAATCTAGCACGCTGATTCGAACATATGCCTCCCACTCCTGAAATATGGGGCTGTGTAACAACTTCAGATATTTACCCAGCAAGCTCTAATCATTCTGTTTTACACACAAACTACCAGGGCTGTGGAGTTAGAGAACCAACCCTTTGATTCCAAACCCTCTATTTTTCTACTGTCAAACTCAAACTCTGACTCCTTCAGAAATGTATAATGTATCCTAATTAGTAATAACAAATTTACTGCAGTAAAATTCTCAAAACAGTTGACTTCATGGGAAGTTTCTTATTTACTGTAAATTTATGTTGTAATAAATTTTCCAATCAGAATTATAAATATTGGTTCTAAACATAAAAAGGTATAAAATTAAAATGATATATTTATCATATATTTTTTATAACATTACAGGTTTTTATTTTGAAATCGGAGTCGATACACTTTTGCTGACTCCGACTCCACCCGAAACTGCTTCAGACTCCATGATTCCAAATCCACAGCCCTGCACATTACAAAACTTCACACAAGTTAATTTAATAAAAAATAAATTTAATTTCTTTGTACTGTCTCTCTTTTCCATACAGAACTTTAAATCTGAGCTAGATTGTGCTAATTTAATTGGTATTTGCATCTTGGCACTCATTGAGTCTTGTTTCCTCCTGATGTGCTTAACAAATAACACATATGACAAGTCTTGATTTGGTCTTGACAGATTTTTGTTAACTTGTGGCATCTGATTTGATTGACAGGCAGCTGACTGCAATGAGACACGACTAAACAAACCAGCAGCGATGGGTGGTCTTGCCAAGTTCTCCCGCCGACAGTGGCTCACTCTTGTTGGGATTGGAAGTGTTTATTTTGCTAGTGCCATTTGTATATCACTCCAAGCGCCATTTTATCCCCAGGAGGTGAGTTGAGTTACAACTTTTAGTACAGTCAGAGAGAAAAAAATGTTATAACTTTGGTATAGCAACATTTAAAAAATGTAAAAAAATGTTTTTTGTTGAATTCTATCAATTCAATTTCCCCTACACCTGTGGTCACATGGTCTAAGGCATCAGTCTCTCAATATACGGTATTATCAGTGATGATTAGGCTGAAGTTTATATCTCAGCCAGCTGTGGTATCCCACATGCATTTTTACAATTACCTCTCAGCTAATGTAGATGCACTTCCTCTAAATTAACTTCCCTCCTCCTACCCCTTAATTTAAGCTGCCAAGACAATTTTTTAATACAATTGCTTAGAAAGAGTTTTAAAATAATACTAAGCTAAATAAAGTTTTATGCCAAATTAAACTCATTAAAACATTTATTTTTTTCTAAGATCACATTAAACTGTAACCTTTTATAACAAATGTATTAAAATAAATAGTAAATTTAATATTTCAAACTAATGAAATAGTGCTATCTTTATATGAATCCTATATCACACATACCCTGCAGATTTATACTTATTGACACCTTGAAAGTTGGTTTTATAAAATACACACATTATGTTTTGTTAGAAAACACTTTAAGAGAAACTTGTATGCATACACAACACCATAAGTACCTCAAAATGTTTCCGTTTTATAGATGCTATTTTTTTTCTTTTTAATTTCACTTAAAAGATAATTCAGGTTTCTCTATATTTAATATCAATTAGCCACTTAAAACTTTTAAATGCTGGTCATGATTTAACATATTCTAATATGAGGAACTATTTAGAGCAGTGTTTCTCAAACTCTCGCCAGTCATACACCCTTTTTAGGGCGATTGCTTAACCAACATACCTCTTTTATCTCTTCGTAATAAAAGAAATGAAAAAAATACTTGCTATTGTAAACAGTATTATAAACTTTTTTTTTTAATTCCACCAAAATTATATTGTGGATACATAAATATTTAAATTTTGTATAGGCACCCACTTTCCTATCTAATTGTGTTGTGTGATACTTAACATACGACAAGTGGTCTCACAGTGTGTCAATTGTTATGACCATATCTCTTTGCAATTAACAACCAATACTTGAGTTACACAATAATCCTTGGTAAAGTTTAGACCTGTGATACAACTTTTAGCCTACCCTGGTGTCCAAGATGATAAATTTATTTTCTGGAAATGTTATGTAGAAAAATAAGGGAGAGATATTCACATAACATTTTCCTTCTTTTTCACCATAATTTGTCTTAGTGCACTATTAATGAATGAAACTGTCAACTTCACAAAAAAAATCCTAAGCTAAGCTTAGCTTGTCAGCAACCGCTAAACTAAACATGAATAATTAGGATGCAACTTATTTTTTTAGCTTAAGCTGAAAAAGGCAACTCCCTCCTTTCTTTTAATTCTTGAATGGCTTTTAAAAAAATTCAGTCAGGCAGATTAAAAATGATAATTAAAAATCCAGCTTCATTTTGTTCTTTTCCATGGTCTATTTTATAAGTGTACAAAGTTTCACCTTTCTACATCGCTTAGAGTTAGCAGCTTCTGGAGGGTATGGAAACACACACATATTAGGAAATTGTATTTATAGATTTGTGTTAGGGGATACCTGCCCAAAATTTTTTAGTTTCTTAGGTCTTATGGGCTGCAAGATTTCTTCAACTTTTTTTTTTTAACTCACTACCCCCCCTTCCCAGTTTGGGGACCCTCAAAGGAATTTCTGCACTTATTTTTCACCATAAATTGTCTTAGTGATTTTTTTTGGATTAGGGCCTACCTGTCTGAAAAATCTCAAAATCTTAGGTCTTCTGAGCTTTGAGATTTTATTGATGTTGGTTTTTTTGGAAGCCCCCAATTGGAATTTCCTCGTAGCGGCTATTTCTGTAACCTTATTGGCTAAGAGCTACCTGCCTGTAAAATTTCATCTTCCTAGGTATTTTAGGCTTCAAGATATTTTCTGCTGATAAAGGAACTGGTAATTTATTACAGTGGAAATAAAATATATAATATTTTAAAAGCTCACATCTTATTAACCAGGAAATTCGATAAAAGATTACACTCTAGCTATAAAATGTATTGAATTGCATTTTTCTGCATTCTTCTATATACAGTTCAGCGAGATTGTAACTGGTCAAATAGTTTTTGTATTTTAAAATTGTTATTTTTAAAACTTTTTTGTATTTTAAAAAATACTGCGGAATAACTCACAGATCTCATTTCCAATATAATTATGCTTTCACATGTTCGCTGAAAAACAAGCGCAGAACAAGATGGGGTCACTTGACGAGCTATAAGCCAATCACAAGATTCCCACTTCATCGGCACGACCTAGTCTGCCAAAGTTCAACTCATCTCTACTTCGTCTGCTCTACCTGAGGTATTCAGCACTGGAGACCCAATCAAATCTCAGAACCAACCATCTCAAATCAGTGCACATGCAAATTTGACAAGGCATGCGCTTTACAACCAGAAACGAGCAGACAGCTTCATTTACCTTTGTGAAGAGATTGGAAGTAACCCATTAATGTAAAGCGTGGCTATCAATAGATTGGATTGTGCCACGATACAACGCTATAATTTGAAAACATACATCGGTAGGATCATATAAAATATATATTTTCCACTAGAAAATAAAAAATGTTGATAATCAGCTGTTTTAAATTAGCATTACATTGCATCATAGGTCAACATATAGTGTGTGAATTGCTGCGCAACTGAGGCAGATTATGCTTTTTATTTTCGGCAAACGTATGAATCATGTTTAATACATAAACCTGCACCACTATGTGACCACTGGTTTGAGTTACACTACCTACTTAAGGTTTCTCACAAGTATTAATCTAGTGTGCTTACATACTAGGAAAGCTCATTCACAGTAATTTTAGCCTTTTATCACAGTTGTAAAGCTACTTAAAACGGTTTATATTCACCTATTTCCCCAACTACATTGTTACTATTAAAAGTGATGTAAATTGGTTTCACTTGTCAATGGGACTGAGCATGTTTGCAAGACAGATAAAAATAAAACTATTTTTAGTAATTTTTAAGTTTCCAAAAAATATGAATGAAAAATAACTTACGTTTTGAACAAAGTATAGTAATATTGTAACATTAATTGTTATATAAAGGGCTCGCCCACATGTGTCACAGAGTTTTTGAATGTGCGTGTAAATAAATATACAGTGTGGTTTCAGTATGTTACATTGATATAGGTGTGTAGTCATATGCTTGATTCTGACTCGGAATGTAGAGGGATCAATGCCAGATTCAGTTCATTGTTTGCTGTCACTATCTGACACTGGTGTTTCCCATAGTTTCTTTAGTTAAATGCTGGTATATTTCCTTGAAGATGGCTTTATTCTTTGAGGTTATTTTGTGTCAGAACAGCCAACACACTGGCACTAGAGTGAGCAAGATGAGCAAAAGTAAAAACTTCAGAATGCTAGGTTATAATTTGGAGTTGAAATTGCCCTGTCAGAAATGTATTATTGTATTAGTATTATATAATTATATCAGTTAACTTATAGAGATTAAGAAGTGTGTGCAGTGTAGGTTGCACACAGATTTTTTCTTTCTTCTATATCTGATGTTAATGTTTGTTTTTAACTATCTCTGCTAACAGATAAATTATATGTATGACGCTTATTTAGAAACAATACTCTCTGTGTAACATTTAATAAACAACTAATATATTTTCTTGTACTATTCCAGGCAGAGAGAAAAGGTGCCACTGCCACAGAATATGGCCTGGTGTTTGGAGTGTTTGAACTCGTGGCATTTCTATGTTGTCCTATTTTTGGAAAATATGTAAGTAGTTTAAAGTTAAAAAAAAGTCACCATTTCATATTTTAATGTTGTTTTAATTACAAGTGTTTGCATTATTTTCACAACATTTAAAATGACATGTGTTAGAATGGAAATGTATAGGATGCTTGAAAATATGTTTTGAATCTGCCCTGTTTGGGGAAATAATCACACTCTCACCAAATTGATTAAGGTGTAGGAATCCTAAAGGTAGTTAAGAATAAGTGCACCTCGATGAGATTCTCACTCTATAATCAACCTGTCATCAACAGCATTGTAAGTCAATAACACTTTAGACCATGTGGCAATAATTGTTGTTATTAACAAAATAAACTTATATATATAATATATATATATATCATGGGTCATAATGGTGCAACAAACAGAAATCTTTTTGCTGAGAATAGGATGTCCTTCATGCAATTATCAAAACCAATAAATAGTGTTGTTTATTTATGTATCAACACAGCGGCATGTTGCACTCATCAGATAACCATATGTTGCAGGAAATGTTTTCATTTGCGTACACATTTACATTTTATCTATTTACTCTTTCTAACATTGATAACAATGTATGTAGTGACAGACAAGAGAAGCTCCAAGGCTACACCAACACATAAAAACAAATCCTTTATTCCAATAGCAACTGTAAACTGTTTCCAAATGATGTAGTAAATCTTAGATACATTACCCAGAAAATATCCCCGCTTCAGTAGAATAGTCTAAGGCGTCACTTTTGTATTAGACTGGCCAACTGAATACAGGGATATTGGGTCTACTGAGGTTGATTTTTTCTGAATGGTTTCCCACTCTCCTTCCTCGAAAATCTGGATAACTTATGTCAAAAATACTTACTTCCTCTTTCCTAACTTATTAGAGTAATTATCATTCATATAACCTGAACAAGCAGTAAAATACATTAATAAAATAACAAAATAGAAATGGTAATCAAAGATAGGCATGATTATTCAATATTACTTTTTGAGTGTAAAAATGATAAATAAAGTTTTCAAATCTTGGATGATACTGCTTCTGGTATTATAAACAATGTAAAGGTCTGTATGATATAGTTGAAGGTTCTACTGCCATGAACTGTAAATGTTCCCAGCTCACCTTTAGGGTATGATTAAGCACTACTTGACTGATGCTCATCTCGGAGCATGTCATGAAATGTAATGTAAACATTGTGAGTGCTGCATGTGATTGATAGACTAGGAATGAAGTCAGTTTACCTGCCTCGGTGGCCACATGGTTTAAGGCGTCACTCTTGTGCTAAATTAGACTGCCAATGACAAGGAGGTTGGAGCTTGAAGCCTGATCGAGTGTACTGAGGGTGGTTTTTCCAAAATGGTTTTCCGCTCTCCTTTCGTGCAAATTTGGGTCACATTTTCTAATATAACCTTCCTAATCCCTAAAACCACTAGTGTAATTAGTACCTAAATCTGTAATCCAAACAGGTAGTAAGATGCAATGCTATATATATATATATATATAAAAGTCATCTTGTGAAGTTTAGGGTCTCTAGGTATCTATTGCCAGGGTTGCCACACATGGGGAGAACTGAGAAAACGAAATTAAACTAAAAAAATATTGGAATATTTGTGAATTTGAGAAATTTAACTGCAAGTTTTAAGTAATCTTCCCTTTGCTTGGAAGAAAAATCTAACTGAAAAACTAAACATGCTGATTTTGAACACATGTATCACACCCTCTCCTTCCCTCCCCCTTCTTTCCCATGCCCTTTATTTACTCAGATATATAAGGTTGTATAACACCTGCATACATGTATTTCCCCACCAAGGTCAAATCATCCTGTTCTAAACACCATTGGCCTGACTTCACTCTAATCAATGTTGTGGAAAATAAAATGTAATTCCTTAATACTTCACTCCAAAATATCTGTCAAAAATGAGAATGGCTTTTGAAAAACACAGGGAGCTTACTATTAAAACATATTTACAGTCCTAAGTATGATTTAGTGTGTTTGTGTCAAAGAGCAGCTGTGTGTGGGAGCATACCAACATTTCCAACTTCGCACATACCTAATATTATCCAGAAACAAAGTAATTTAACCCATGGTAAATAAATGAACTCCTATCTTTAATGATGGTTTGTTAAGGTGCATGTAAATTTAATCAAAATTAGCCATCCATTTTGTTCATCCTTATATAACATCAGATTTGTAGTTGTATTTAAATAAAGCCTTTTTTACCACGGTTTACCCATATCTTATGCCAACAGAAACAAAAAGAACTTTCCATGTTAAATCTTGACCCTAAAAACCTAATTCTCGAGTTTGTCTCATAGCAAAAATCCTTTGTGCTAGCTCTATCCCAGTGCGTTCCTTGTACGTTGGCCTTAACCAATTGTATCTGTAGTGGTTTGATCAACATCAATTATTGTTTACAAAATGGTGTCAAATAAGAATAATCTAACTAACCAAAATAAGAAAGTTGCTTGTTCTACCAATAATTATAATTTGGTGCTGTCTACAAATTATAATTATTGGAAACAGTTACAATAGCAAGAATAATATATTCATCAAACAATTATGTTCTATTGGAGAATATTAGGGAACCAGAAGTTTGTTAAGAAATGGTAAATTTGCATTTTGTTTTGGTTTGTTTAGATCAATGTAGTTGGTGCAAAAACCATGCTCAATGTTGGAATTTTCGTGGCAGCAATTTCATGTATGCTTTTTGGGTAAGTTTAATTATTATGTAATTATTGCTGAAGAACTCTTATACCATTTTTCACACTTAACATATTTGACCATTTTTATACTCTAGGTACTATTTCTTACTAACAAAACAATAATAATTAATTTTTTTTTGTCAGAAGATGAATGGAGAATATCACTTCACATGCCTTATATGTTATAGTAATCACAGATACATCTTATTCTGTGAATCTGTCCTGAGACAGTTATCAACTGAACATCTTCCATTTTCTTTGATCCTGAGTGTCTTCTTTCATATTTCTGTAACATCTTCCTTTCCTGATATATGTTAGTACTCCTAACCTTCTTCTTCCTCTTCTTTGTTTTCCATAGAACTATCTATATTGACATAAATAAAGTTTTCTCACAGTTTGCCAACCATATGGACTAGAGACATTTATTTTGGAAAATGTAGGCTTATTTATATACAGAGCCCTGCTTTTATGGTGAATAAAAAAGCCCAATTTCGTTTTTAAGTTTCCCAAAAGTGGTGAATAAGCGGTGAATTACAAAA
>CABFVX010003646.1:69371-80874 GCA_902151425.1 Timema shepardi | reverse complement strand
ACAGTTTAACGTGGAATCCGAACCACCGTGGAGGCCTGGCATTCCCCACATTCACAAGATGTCTTGTCAGAGGTGAAGGAAGGGTTATTTTAATATAAATACTGGAAGTTTTCTCAACAAAGTTGTTTTTGGTTTCTTTGATCAGTTGACTCCTGACTGCTTGACACACGCTCTGTGCTGTAGACTTTTCTTTTGCATTTTTTTTATTGGATGAAGTCTTTTACTATCTCATTGGTTGAAACGGTCACGTGATTACGGATATTGAGACTGTGATCGCGAGTAGAATTTCTTATGGACCAGGAGTACGGACTACGGACCTACGGATACGGAGTCTGTGTCTGGGCCTTTATAGATGTGAAGTAACTCTGGAAAGAAAGAATCTTTTGGTCAGAGTCATTCCTTTGATTTGAATGCAATCTCTTATAGATTTATTGATTGTTAAACTCATAAATCAAATCAATTATGTCTTTCAAGATCGAATTCATAATTATATATATTTTTAGTATTATTATTTCAATAATCTTTCACTCAGATTGGCCGTAAGATTTTTTTGTATTAGTACCTAAAATAACTATTGTTATTTTAACCAGACTAATTTGATCACATGATAAATGAATTGAATTTTAACTTTATAATCTAGCAAACATCTGTTAGGCAGGGCAAATTTTAGATATGACAATTATTTATTAATAAAAACTACTGTAGGCTTATAGCCTATTTGTTAATTTTATTTCACTTGTCAAATATACAGTTGAGTATTTTATTATTATTACCATAATTCACTGTTATCTACCATGTTGCCATTACTATTATATATATATATATATATTATATATAAATGTATCTAGCTATGTCTCACCTGCAAAGAGTTCCCAGGGATGTTGACCTTGGAGACTGGTATTTTGGTACACAAGGTGAGTCCATTATTGACTAGGTCCATTTAATGTATTTTTTCCCAATGACCCAAAAGTCTTGAGAGAATCTTGTTTTCGATTATTATTATTATTATTTTTACCATGCAATAGATATTTTGTTGTTAAATGTAAATGTTGGTTTTTGAACCCAAAGTATTGTAGTCATGTTAAATCTGAGCTAGCCTATTTAGACCTATCATCTATTTTATTTACTAGGTACTTCTGTATTGATTTCACTGGACTTAAAGTAAAAGTAGTAGCTACTTTTTAATATTTTGCCCCCTCGAATATAAATACATAGTTGTTTTTTTTAAATTAATATTATTCTAAAGTGGCGCCAACAATGCGTATCCTCCTTCCATGTTGGTGAAAAAAAAAAATTACCTCGCAATTAAAGGATTCAGAAATACAACTGCAAATTGTGGTTTGTTCTCAAGGTATGAAATCGGCGGGTTGGAACTTGGAAGTATAACTAGAGCTATGGATTCCGTGGTGTCAAGACTACAAATACCCTTAGATGGAGTCACAGGAGAACATGCAAAGCATTGAAGAGTAGGTAATTGTAATTGGGGACGAGGTTAGGACACCTGACCTAGTCAGCATTGTGACCTAGTCAACAATAATACCCTATCCATACACTTGACCTTAGTCTTTCGGTTCCCTTCCCAACATACCAACCACCACCACCCAAATTCCTACAATTTCCCTTCTGATATGCTAACGAAGATGCAACAGCTGTTAGCCAGTCAGGAACAGATAAAAGCAGGACAAGAGGAGTCGAAAGCAAACTAAGGACCTACAAATCTGTGTAGGGACACTGGCAAGCTCCTTAAGGTATCATATTCTGAAAATTGAAAAATGACACCTGGACACGGGAATCGAACCCGGGACCTTCGGCTTAGTACGCCAATGCTCTTANACTGGCAAGCTCCTTAAGGTATCATATTCTGAAAATTGAAAAATGACACCTGGACACGGGAATCGAACCCGGGACCTTCGGCTTAGTACGCCAATGCTCTTACCACTGGCATTGGCGTACTAAGCCGAAGGTCCCGGGTTCGATTCCCGTGTCCAGGTGTCAATTTTCAGAATATGATATCTATGAGGGACTATCCCCACTAAAATGCATTAACAATAGTTTCGGCTATTTGTTTCATTAAGATTCTTAAGGGTCGAATTGGCTACTGAATCAGGCCATACTAGGGTAGACTTGGAAGAGAGGATCTCTTCCTCAGAGCAGTGGGTATCCCTAAAACTAGTCGAGGTCGAGCAGTAAGCTCAGCTAATTCTGACCGAGGTACATAAGAATCTGGAGTCGTACCAAGAGGTGGTGGACGAACAATTAGAACACCAAACCACGTTTTTTAGAACTTAGTGTGAGGTTAGGATTTTCAACGAGTCTCCGCCTTGTGCTTGAGTAACCCAGCAATAAAAAAACCTCTCTAATATTGTCACTTTGATTAATTTCTGCAGTTACAGCTTTAAAATTACAGTGTTTTCTTGGAAGTATTGAGGATTATAAATACAGTATGATTGTTTCACCTGGCCGCTGCTTCCTGCTTGTGAGTTTGTGGTGAGCAAAAACCTCACCATCATCATCATCAAGTGTTTCCATACTCTGGCCGGGTTAATTTAGTAAAGGTGACCTTGCGGTCTACGGGTAAGGTGTCAGACTTCTGTGCTGGGGGTCTGGGGTTCAATCCCCGGTTCCGGCACAAATTTATCTGATTACCAAACACTTCCTTCACCTCTGACAAGACATCTTGTGAATGTGAGGAATGCCAGGCCTCCGCCGTGGTTCGAATTCCACGTTAAACTGTAGGTCCTCCATTTCATCTCACAATCACCCTACATTACACATTAGCGTAAGTGCGTATAACCCAAATGGGTAGTAAGATGCGGTGCTAATAATAATAATTTAGTAAAATGCCTCCATCTACCTCATTCCTTTCACCATTCTTCCTCCTCTAATTTCTTCCAGTCTTCTCCTCTCATTTGAACACTTTCTGCTCCTCCCATCTCTTTCTTGGCCTCCCTTGAGTATTCACTTAAGGTGCGGTAGAAGGGAGCACGAGTAATTTTACAGTTTTTATAGCATAACATTTTTTTGGCCCTAAATTAATCAAATATTCCTCCAGTAGCAAAGTAGAGCTTAGTTTTCTGCACATGCTAATATCAACGGATCTTGAATATCTGTCAAGGGTGTCCTGGAATGTTGTCAAAACATTTTAAATAAAGAGAAGAAGTTTTGACCAAATTCCAGGACACCCTTGACAGATATTCAAGATCTGTTGATATTAGCATGTGCAGAAAACTAAGCTCTACGTTGCTACTGGAGGAATATTTTATTAATTTTTGCCAACAAATGTATATTCTATAAAAACTGAAAAATACTTGCACTCCCTTCTGCCACACCTTAAGTAATCATAAATAAATGGTTGACACATGATTGATTAGAATTCGTAATTCTTTTTGCTCACTTACTTGATGAGCTAGTAGGAAGTTCAGAAAAGTTTGGTGCTGTGCCGGTGATTCCATTGTTGTGTAGCCGTTGAGGATTCAGGATCAATATCGAGTCGTTAAGTTCCCGAGAGCTTCTCCATGCTCACTTTATAGAGCTAAACTTTGTTAAATAAAGTGAAGTAAATAAATCAGAATAATATGTAAAGTAGGTTTTATTTAATAAAGATAGACACAATCAACTAAAGATAAAAAAAACAATATATAATTGGACAAAGAACAAGCAATCTATACCAGAGAGGTGACGTACCGCTTAAACGGGAAAGAGAAGCACAAGTTTCCGTTTCATCTGTTGATGGAAATTCAAGCAATTTAGCTAATGTATTTTAATTTTGTTTGTAACTGACAAAAATAAAAGACCTATTACTATTAGGCTCATTTACACCAATGAAAGACCAACAATGTTTTGTAAATGATATATTTTTAATAGTTTGAGCATCACTTAAGAATGTCTTAAATTTGCCCATAATTCAAAGAGCTCTTTGAATTTGAAACAATACATAGGTATAGACTTTAAAAAAAAAGTACTTTTCTATAAATAAGACATTATTATTATTATTATTATTATTATTATTAGCACCGCGTCTTACTACCCATTCGGGTTATACACACTTACGCTAATGTGTTATGGTAGGGTGATTGTGAGATGAAATGAAGGACCTACAGTTTAACGTGGAATCCAAACCACGGTGGAGGCCTGGCATTCCCCACATTCACAAGATGTCTTGTCAGAGATGAAGGAAGGGTTTGGTAATCAGATAAATTTATGCCGGGACCGAGGATTGAACCCCGGCCGCCAGCATAGAAGTCTGACACCTTACCGCTAGACCACCAGGTCCCCAATATGACATTATAATTCCCATCCAAAATAAAAATATAACACCGCTATTTCAACAATTTTAACACGCTTAAAGAGAGAAAACATAATTATGAATAAAAGTAATTAGTGAATTATACTATATCAAAGTGATATTCAATAGTGTTGTCCATGTTTTGGTGTGCTACTCTTGCTTGTAAAGACAATTTAAAAAACTAAAGTGCAATACACTTCTATGATCTAGCATAGGACCAAAGATTAAGAAGAAAGCTTCATAACTGTACTACTTTAATTCAAAGTTGAACAACTTTTGTTTCAAGACAAATTGTAACCTCTAAGTTTATGGTGGATTGTCTCTAAGATAAAGGTTACTATTGAAACAAGAATACCGATAAGAAGATACGTAAACACGGCCGATACTTGCTCCATGTCCATGGAAGTCAAATCTTCTTCTGGGCAGTTGGTTTTCACAGTGGCCCACCATTTGATACGTAGCCGTTCCAGTTGACCACTCTCCCACATCTTGCGCAAACTGTAAAAATTAATTTTTGATTGAATGTTTTGATGTGTTTCAAAATGATTAAATAATTTTTAAATCAAAAGCTAGTTTTTCTATCTGCACTCCAATGAATCATTATAAAAATAAAATATACATCCTGATTGCTTCATGGATGTAACTGTTATACCAATTGGCCAACTTGCAGCGGCTTTACTGTATCAGTCTATCGCTTTTTAACATGTCTGTGTGCTTACATCAATAGTTTTTGCCACATGTGTGCTGGTTATACTTTAAAATCTAGCTGCAAGACTATAAAATTAATTTAAAAAAAGTATATCAGCTCTACTTTGGTGCCAAATAGGTGACCAAAATAAACTTTGGGCTCCTCACATAGGTTACGCCAACTGCGCACTATGTTTGAGAGGATGGTTGAAAAGTTCTAATAAGTACAGTAGCCCCATGACTTCTTTGGTGCTGACTGACAGCTCACAGCTGACTTGTGACAGTCAAAACTTAGGTATGCACCTAAATTTTGACTGTCAGAAATGACGGCTGCTAAACACATGTTTTTGCAGATCATATGGCTCAGCGTAGGGATACATTATTTGGTCTGGTAACTTTTCAAAGCATTTAGCTGTCAGCTGTGAGCTGTCAGCCAGCACCAAAGAAGTCATGGGGCTACTGTATATACCATTTGCTGTTCCAATGGCCTGATGAGAACCAATATATAATTTTGACAACCTGTTACTTCTGCTTAACCAATATATCCAGTATTTCCTTGGAACCTAATCATAGTATAAATATACAGTTTCTATTATTGCCCTCCGCTATCAGACAAGTTATTTACAGTCAATATCTACAAGTTCCTAAACCTCAGAGAAAATTAACCATTGATGACAACACCAATGATAATGAGCCAATCATCGGTGATCCAATCCAGACTTAAAGCCCTATACATTGAATGAACCACATTTTATCCCACAAGGCGAGCTTAACAACTTAGTAGGGGACTTATAAAGTCCGGGTGGATTGTTAGGGTCACAATTGAAAGGCTGGAAACTACTGAAGAATACAAATACTTCAATATTTTGTTAGTATCAAAAAATAGATACTTATCCGCATTTTGCTTTAGGTTGTGATTTTATTTACTGCACATATGTTGACAAGGGCATGTATGACTGGAGTTGGAAAAGATAAGTAGAGACTATCAGTTGATTCGTTGAAGCATAGTCTAAAAGAAGATTTTCTTCACAATAGCAGCAAGTATCCTCCTAAACCAATTGTTTTCAGAGTGAACAATGAAGGAGGATTATGAAAATATGAAAAACTTACTTGACACAAAAAGCATTGCATCTCATAGTTAAGCACTGCAATCGCTTTAAGAGTATGAAAGGCGAAGGAGTAAGAGGAGATAGCGCTCTAGTACAGTTAGTATCAAATTATAAATGGGACATAAGTGGTGGTATTCAGCTAATATAAGACTTCTGCTACTTAAGTTGAATGTATAAATAGTTCTAACTTAACTTAAATACTAAATTAACTCACCCGCCTCGGTGGCGTAGTTGGCTAACGCGCTTGTCGTGTTGAGCTCGACTGCTGAGGACGGGGAGATCGATGTTCGAATCTCGGTCAGGTGAACTGAGGGTGGTTTTTCCTAAATGGTTTTCCACTCTTCCTCCACGCAAATGCGGATTCACTTCCTCTAATTCAACCTTCCCGATTCCTAATCTATTAGCGTAATTAGTACTTAAAGCGTATAACCCGAACGGGTAGTTAGACGTGGTGCTAAATATTATTATTATTATTATTAAATTAACTCCTCGAAACCTGATATTTGTCTGTCATTGTTATTACCGTAGCCATTCGACGTACTACTGTTGTAGCTCACTTTCATCTCCAAAAGAAATTTAAATTGGTTTTATTTCTTCTTCTATCAGACCATATTTTTTCCAGTATTCCGTTTCTACGTTCTTAACGTGTGATATATAGCCTCTTGCCAATCCTTCTCAATGATACTAATTGATTGCTTCTTCTGTTTAAATGTTTTATTTCCAAAGTGCTTTGAGCAACATTTTTGGTCAAGACTCGTGATTTCACGGTAGTACGGGTAGTAAGACGCGGTGATGATGATGATAATAATAATAATAATAATAATAATGATAATGATAATAATAATAATAATAATAATGATAATGATAATAATAATAATAATAATATAGTAGTAGTCTGTTGGAATGTATTATGTGGCATCTTTGAAAAAATATCTGTCAAAAATGAGCCCCCATGAAAAAAAGTAGGATAATTCATGATCCTGTGTTTGATGCTGTGAAATTTATCTTACCACCACTTCATATAAAACTTGATTTAACAAAGGTGTTTGTTGATGACATGAAACCCTGTTTTTTTTTAAAATATATCTTCAGCAGAAATGCTTGAGCGAGGGAAAAGTAAATAAAGATATTTTTGTTGGCTCAGAGATAAGGAAACTCGCCATATCTAACACTTTTTGCTTTTAATTTGAGTCAGATTAAACCAGAAGCTTGGATATCATCCAAAGATGTGTGCAGTAATTTCTTGGAAACAACAGAAAACTTCCAGGAAATATTAGGAATATGCTTTCTGTCATGTGACATAATGGGGTGCAAGATGTCCTTAAAAATTCACTATTTACACTTCCATTTGATTTTATTCCCACAAAATCTTATTGTGACAGACATTTAAAGTGTTTTCAGCAAGACATTGCTGTTTTGGAAATAATTTTCCAAGGGGTTGGCAAGCTTGAAACTTAACGCTGGAGAATTATTAGGGATATGCCCGAAACTAATTTAAAATATTATTATTATTGTTATTATTATTATTATTATTATTATTATTATTATTATTATTATTACCGCGTCTTACTACTCGTTCGGGTTATACGCACTTACGCTAATGTGTAATGGTAGGGTGATTGTGAGATGAAATGGAGGACCTACAGTTTAACGTGGAATTCGAACCACGGTGGAGGCCTGGCATTCCCCACATGTCTTGTCAGAGGGGAAGGAAGGGTTTGGTAATCAGATAAATCTTTGCCGGGAACGAGGATTGAACCCCGGCCGCCAGCACATAAGTCTGACATCTTACCACTAGACCGCCAGGTCACCCAATTTAAAACAGAAGTCATTGGTTTTTTTTAGAGCTAAGCCGAATCCACTATCTTACAAATATAAATCTCTAATCTAAATCTCCAATTTACCTTCAAATCCTGAATATCGAATTCAACTCTAAATTTTGGAAAAAAAATTATTAACATTAGAGGAAATATACATAAAAAGACAATTAAAAGAATATTTTCTGTATATAAGTGTAGTAAGTTATTATCTGTTAAATGTACTTAAACTAAATTGTACCACACAATCACCCCAAACTTTCTCATAATGTGTGGTATAGCTTGGTTTTTTCTTCTTCCAAAAATAGGTTTTCTGTAAAATAAGTTACCGGTACCATACAATTATTTTAATCTATAAAATTATAAACATATTCTTATTTATCATGAGAATCTTGTTACCAGCCATCCATTTTGAACCCAATCTTCACTGCCAATTTTGAAATTTTTGAAATTTTCTATTATTTGTAGTAAATTACCCTTAAATTAATTTATTTTAGAAACACAAACATACATTATTATAGGGCATTTAAAATAGTGCACTGATACCAATTTTGAACAAAACGGACATTTTTAAAGAAAATTCAAATTTTACAAAAATCAGTCATCAGTTAAGTGCTATAAAATCAATTTTCTTAGAAAACCAAATATATATAATTATTTATAAATATTTGTAACGAATCGCTAATTATTATTTTTAAATATTCAAACTTAAGGGTAGTTTAGTGATAGATTTTCTTAAAAACAGATTTCCCCCTAAAAACCACACAGGGCCTACATAGTTTTACTTGTCATGTCAAACACTATTTCAGATATAAATTTTAAACAATAATGTTTGAGCCATTTTTTTAAAATTTCTGAGTTTAAAAAAATCACATATCAGTAGCCTGTCCTTAATTTGAGGTCTAGGATCAAAATAAAATAAAATGGCCTGAGGTAATATCTAGATGTTATAGAGCACCAAGTTTTAACAAAAATCCATCAAACCGTTCCAGATATTTGTCCAGGGATATACTGACAACTGTAAAAGCCACTTTTTTCGGTTCAGAAACACACGAAACTTAAAGATTCATCATAATCTCAAAGTCAAGAATTTTCAAAAATACAATACTTTCTCTTAATTTGAGAAAGGAAAACATTTCAAGTGTAGTTAAAGTTAATGCATATTGATTAAAACTGTCCTCCCTTAACACATTTATTTACAATGACCCGCCTCGGTGGCGTAGTTGGCTAACGCGCTAGTCGTGTTAAGCTCGACTGCTGAGGACGGGGAGATCGAGGCTTGAATCTTGGTCGGGTGAACTGGGGGTGGTTTTTCCTAAATGGTTTTCCACTCTCCCTTCACGCAAATGCGGGTCCACTTCCTCTAATTCAACCTTCCCAATTCCTAATCCATTAGCGTGATTAGTACTTAAAGCGTATAACCCGAACGGGTAGTAGCGGTGCTAAATATATAAATATATATTTACAATGTTGTTAGAAATCAATCAAATGAAATAAGTAAAATATATTAAATAGAATCAAGCTTATTAATAATTAACAAGCAGTCAAAATATGCATAAAGCACAAAACAATAATTTACAATTCTAAAGTCATAAAATGTACTTCTACGAGGGAGAGGTAAAAGTATGAATCCTTTCTGGGTTTACTGAATGTGTTATTTTAATAAATGGTTACACACAAACGTGGCTGTATTTACACTAAATTATATCTCGTTTATCTCTGCCTAAGTAGTGTAATTAAATTAGCATAGTCTGAACTGGTAAATAATCACAAAAACTCCTATTTCAATTAATAATCAAATAATTACTATCTTGTGAATGTGGGGAATACCAGGCCTCCACCGTGGTTCGGATCCCACGTTAAACTGTAGGTCCTCCATTTCATCTCACAATCACCCTACCATTACACATTAGCGTAAGTGCGTATAACCCGAACGGGTAGTAAGACGCGGTGCTAATAATAATAATCATAATAATAATAATTACTAATAGTCGAAGGCTTTCTTATATGGCATCTGCTTCCTGACTACCAATGTGGCATGTGTCCTCATGAAGTCTGTAGGGATAGCCAGTAAGTTGCAGCGCCGTTTGCCTAGTATGGCCTCTGTGCGTTCTAGAATGTCCAGGAACGCAATCTTACTGTTTCTGGATACTCTCGTCAGTCCAGCCTCTATGTCATCAACCAAGGCTTGGGGATTCCCATGAAGATGTTTACGATACACCCGGGCTAGTGGTCCTGCTGCCACGTCCTAGAACAAAGTGATTTAACACAGAAATACTTATTTAAAAAATAGACTAAGTGAACAAATTTTACTTGGTTTTAGTGACAACTCAATAAATATTTAAGTTCGCTTGAATTATGTAAATAAAACATTCTATTTGTCTATGACTACATTACTCATGCTTAATAAATTATTATTATTATTATTAGCACCGCGTCTTACTACCCGTTCGGGTTATACACACTTACACTAATGTGTAATGGTAGGGTGATTGTGAGATGAAATGATGGAGCTACAGTTTAACGTGGAATCCGAACCACGGTGGAGACCTGGCATTCCCCCACATTCACAAGATGTCTTGTCAGAGGTGAAGGAAGGGTTTGGTAATCAGATAAATCTGTGCCGGGACCGAGGATTGAACCCCGGCCGCCAGCACAGAAGTCTTGACACCTTACCCCTAGACTGCCAGCTCACCAATATAATAATGATACTGGTACCGGTATTATAAGCTCGGTACTGATGTGCTTTAGTGAATTCCCCTTATATTCCACATGATAATCCCATGGATCATAGAGTTAGCACATTTTTTAAAAATTACACCCGTCATATTTACCTCTGTAAGTAAGCCTGTAAACCTTATGCTAAGATTATCCAAAAATAATCATAGTTTGTAAAAATTTACTAAACATGTACTAACATTCTTATATAACATGGATTGTACAAGTTTTCTTGAGGTCAATTTCATGTTTGTTTTTTTAAATAAAATTTAAATAAAAACTCAAGTGTTGGCAACGCACCTGTAAAACAGTGAGAGTGTAGTGGCCGCGCACCACGTTCAGTTTGTATCCAGAACGTAGCATTTCTTCTGTCGTGAGGAAAGGGTACTCTGTCTTCTGCACGGTCAGTTTAGAAATCAGGGCCGCGGAGTATGCTGTGTACAGAACCACTCCCAATATAAAGGCAAGCCAGAAAACTAGACGGGCGGAAGGGGATTTTGGATCGTTCTCGGAGCCTACAATGAATGCAAATTGATTTGTCACATTTTTTAAAAACAAATTTACCTTAATTGTATTTCAAGCTATAAATTATGATATGGTAATAAAATTGTTTTTTTGTACCACAGATTTACTATACCTTGATTTTGGTAGTAAGAACAGAATCTGGTAGTTACTAAAGTTACTTAAACTATTTTAATACAATCATACATCAAGTCATATAATCTACAGCTGTCACTTTATATAGATATTATAAATATTTATAAAATAATTTAATAAAATGTTATCAAAGAAATAGGATTGAATTTTCTAAATCGTTCTTCCAACCAAAATCAAGGAATATTTGTTTGGGCTTTACACATTTACTTTGCACTAATGGGATTGTGGGG
>CABFVX010003646.1:37732-48199 GCA_902151425.1 Timema shepardi | reverse complement strand
ATATATACCTTTGTGTCTTTACATTATGAGCCTCTGGCATAGAAAATTATAATGTTTTAGTTAGGGACTTATAAACTTCCACTAGTTCCTTTTATATATTTTGGATCTAAATTAGTCATGACGCCTTGTACGTCGTGAGCATCAGTTCAATTTATGGATGGATACCCCCAGGTTGTTTGTTTGTTTACCTTATTACAATTCAGTTGATAGAATTCAGTGTTTTGGGTTGGTCAAGTAATCACGCTTCACGTGCAGTATTAGTTTTGGTGCGCAACCCAGGGAACTGCACTAGAGTCATAGTGGGGTCCGCGCAAATAATACTCTTTTATTTTTGCCTTTCGATCGATTTCTATTGTTTGTGTTGTTCTTAATGCACTTGCTATTAGAATTTTATGTACTATTTAGTGCCCTGGCAGTACCAAAGGGGAATGTGACCAGCCATAGTACTATTTGTTGACACCCGATTCTTAGCCATCTACTGCTGTTATCAACAGCTGGTAATCCTAAGTGTTTAATGGATATGTTGAAGGCCCCATCAAGCACAGCCTGGTTTAAAGTTACATGTATATCTTGTCATATATTTTTCTATTAGTAATTATTAAATTGTTCTACTTTATAGAAAAGCATCTACCTGTGGCCTGGTGACTATGCAGCCCGTGTAGCCACAGTCTCAATTCTCATGTCTCACTGAATGGATAAAAACCCATACGCATTTCCAACAATATTATTGTAAACCATCGCAGTTCTTAACTATTGTATTATCTATTAATAAATCTTTATGTTGTTTAAACTATGTTCTTGTTCAATTATAATGTATTGTAGCCAGTAAGGCGACCCCTTACAGTACTGTCCGTACAATTCAATTAATTTAAATTATTTATAAATGTCACAGCCTTAGACTATGAGTGAAGAATGACCCTGAGCACAGGATGGACGAATCCTGGATAGTTCAGTGGTAAGAACATAGGTGCGCTAAGCCAAACGACCCAGGTTTGATTCTCGTGTCCAGGTGTCATTTTAAATAACTAATTTAAATTAAATAAATCTTCGGCAAAATATTTCCAAGCATAAAATGGAGTATGAACTGAACCAGTGAACACAACTGTCTTTACCCTGATAATGTATTTCTATCTTAAGGCTAACATCAGAATATTTTCTGGCTGATACCAAAAAATATGAAAAGTAAAAACTGAAAATCAAATGTTAGTAAGTTATTATAAGTATTGCCGCCAATTATGTGTGTCTAAACTATATAGATTTTTAAGCTTACCTGACTATCAAAGTTTGTAGTAATTCCAGAAAGTAATGATGTTATGTTTGATTGGGGTGCAGCAAGAATGAACCATTTACAGTCTGAAAAAATGGTGTTTCTGTCACTTGATACCTGTTCAACAAAATGGAAATTATATTATTGATTGCTATTCATTTTAATGCTATTAGGCTTGTTGATGTAATGTGATTAATTAGTGATGGCATATAATATATAAAAAAAAATCTCAAACCAATAGTGTGTTTGTAACAATATTATTTTTTCAAATTTAAATAGCTATCTCTCCTTTCCCTGGATAGTGTATATCAACCAATCCTGTGGGATATTTGTGAAGGGAAGGTTCGACCATGTGGGATCCCTTGCTTATATGGTACACATTGGCGGGGTACCAGGTGTTTTCCTTAAAAATGTCCAGTATAGTTTTTATTACATCACTAATCCAAGATGTCCACACTCGGTGACATAAATATAATGAAATTGAATATATTATGTCTTAGATTGATCATACGCAAAAACTGTATATAACCTTTTTTTTATTTATTATAAAAATTTGAACAAAACTGCTCATTAAATATTTTTATATATCTCTTAACGGTTGTGAAGATATTGTCAATTTTACTTTGATGAAACGTATTATGTCTCAATTGATCACTTCTTTGTCCCTATATATGCCACTTCTTCCTAATGATTATGATTCGACCAATAGTTTTTTTGATGCTGCATGTCTTACTGTAACTTTCCTTATCTATTTCATTTTGAATGTTTAACCTTTGAAAGCTATGTCAGTCTTATTGTGATGAAATAGGAGTGTTGAGGCTAGTACAGTAGCCCCGTGGCTTCTTTGGTACTGACTGACATCTCACAGCTGACTTCTGACAGTCAACATTCAGGAATATACCTAAATTTTGACTGTCAGAAGTGACAGCTGCTAAAAACAAGTTTTTGCGGATCATCTTGTTTGGCGTAAGGATACGTAATTCGGTCTGGTAAATTTTTAAAGCTGTCAGTCAGCACCAAAGAAGCCATAGGGCTATAGTAGGTGCACTGAATATGGGGTAAGTTGGTTATGTGCGCAACAATGCCCTGTCCCATTTTTCACAGATTTCTGCCATTTTATTTCATGTCAGGTATTAACTGATTTATTATTCGTTAAGGGGCCGGTCAACACTCGTTCACCCATAAAAACGCGGTATTACAAAATAAAAGATTGTTACAGAACCGTTCTATGGATTTGAAATCGATTTTCAACAATGAAAAGGAATCTATATTATTTAGGAAGAAGACTGTATAACTTTTACTAATCATACTAATTAAATTATACAGTGAAAAATATCACATTTTCAGCCTTGCACTATTTGCTTATAATGACTTCATTAAGTTAAATATTCAAAATTGAATTTTACAAATAAAGCATAACTATTTTTACTTTAATTTAATTTTGCTAGATTAGAATTTTTACTTAGTGTTCTATTATTTTTTATATATTTTTTAAATGAATAATTACTTTAAAAAGTTCTGCTTTTACGGGCTCCACAGTTGGACGCCAATTGATGAGGTACTGTTCTACGGGTTCCACGGTTTGAGTCACAATTGAATAGTTTTCTGTTTTTCGGGTCCCTCTGTTGGATCCAATTGAAGAGGTACTGTTTAATTAGCTGATATTTCCCTGTGATCGAGCACTAATCAAAGCCGTATGGTATTTTGATGATATAAATGGTATTTATAGCCCCGTGATCGAGCGCCAATTGAAGAGTTCCGTTATGGGTCCCACGTTTGGACACCAATTGAAATGTTACTGATATAAATCACTTTATTTAGTATTGAATAATAACACAATTGTAAAGTTTGATACTATTTATTTATTCAATAATCACTATTTGTAATGGTCATAAAACTGATCATGTCGCGTAGCGTAACAATTTAGAGAGGTGGCTGATAACACGATCGTAGGAATCGCGGACAGGAGTTGCAGTCAGAGTACATCAAGGACTGGTCTCCTAGCGCCGTTCAATTGCACCATCCTTCGTATATATCATTGCGCATGGAAGCTTTGAGAAGCTTGTGTTTAGAAAAAATAAAATACTAAAAACATCTAGATGGAAGTAGAATGTTCGAGAACAGGAAGCTGGCTCAAATTACCTTTTAAAAGTGCATATCGATCTTTCGAGAAGAGGAAACTATTTTTTTAAAGACTTTAAATTGTCATCTTGACCTTACAGGTCCTACATCACGCAGTATGACGTCATTGACAGTGGCTCTTGTGCCTTCTTGGAAGAAGAAGTGCTTTAAGCGCCACGTAATAGGTTGTATTATTTAAATAAAATTAAATACGTTTATAAAATTAGGACGAGATTATGGTCAATGCTTTCAAACATCCTTTAGGGGCAAATCAGGTACATTACAACTTTAACCAGATTAAAATTGATGTGAAAATTAGTGATGGAAAAAGAAGAAATCACAAGGCTCGATAATATTTTTCTCCTTGTTTTAGCTATTTATTTATAATTTATTAGTTTGATACTAAGCTTTAAAAGGTTATTTATAAAATTAAAATTTGAAATAGTTTGGTCACTATAGTGTAACGCTACTTGTAGGAGCACCTGGAACTGCGTGTACCGTTTAGCAAGCAATTTACTAGTGTCTTCCATTTACAGTAGTATATCCACAATTGTTTTAGAATTGACGAGACAAACCATTTATACCATTATTGTGAAGCTATAAAATTATGTTCCCACTATTTTAAATCATAAATAGGAATCAATGTATTCGGCTGAGAGTGGCAGGCGTACGATTTAAGCATCAATATTTAAGGCGCTAGAATAGCCAAACAGAAATCCACAAACATCTTGTAATTTTTAAACGTTCATGGGCTGAGATGTATGTGTGTGTGTGTGTGTGCATGTGTGCGTGCGTGCGTGCGCCAGAGAGCCGGGTTGTGAGACCAGTGCACTTATCGTTCCTTTCCTCTCTCTTTCCTTAGTTCGACCGCCACCCCTTTTGAAAGGTAGTAGGTTTTGTGGTTCAGGTTAAGGCCTAAAGTTGACAGTAGGAGCAGGAAAATACTTATTGATTCAAACCAAGTTTTAAAATGTATTCACGTGGTGAGCACATCATTGAGTATTATTTTCTTTTAACTCATTAATTGAAAATGTTGTTATATTTTCCATGCACCTCGTCTTACTAACTGTTCACATTGAATAAATAGTTCATATTATTGTATACAAAAACATATTAGCGTATAATATGAACCCAAAAATATAGTAAATATATATAATTGAATACAGACCTATTTTTGTTTTTAAACTATCTAATTTTACTCAACTTAACATATTTTAGAATAATATTGATTAAAAATATTAGTGTTTTTACTTTCTCATATGCTAAAGAAATTATGATAATCATGGAAATTTTCGGTCTCAAGATTATGATGGATTTCTACGTGCTCCCAAACTGAAAAAAAAAATTGGATCTTACATATATATATTTTCTATTGGACTTGTAAAACTTTTGAGGCATAATAATAGTATAAAAACATACCAACTGTTTTACAGAGTAGGACTAATAAAACTTAATCAATTTACATATGCGAGTTTTAGACTAGTTAAACAAATACAAGCTTGAGTTAAGAAGACAGTTTTAGAGATGATCATAAAGTATACATAGACCCTATATCTTTAGATACAAATATTTTACATTGTATAATGTTATAAGCAGCACCCAGAAAAAAAACGTATACATTATACAATTAGCCTCAAGAAAATTTACTTACCAATATGAAAAGATATCTAGGCTAAGCATTACATGTACACAAATTTGTTTTTAAAGAAAAAAAAAGATTTTTGTAAAATAGTGTGAAAACAATAAGACTACAGGTGACCTGGCGGTCTAGGGTTAGGTGTCAGACTTCTGTGCTGGCGGCCGGGGTTCAATCTTCGGTCCCGGCACAGATTTATCTGAGTACCAAACCCTTCCTTCACCTCTGACAAGACATCTTGTGAATGTGGGTAGTGCCAGGTCTCCACCGTGGTTCGGATTCCACGTTAAACTGTAGGTCCTCCATTTCATCTCGCAATCACCCTACCATTACACATCAGCGTAAGTGCGTATAACCCGAACGGGTAGTAAGGCGCGGTGCTAATATTAATAACAACACTACATATTGTGTAAAAAACATGAATGGCCAACATAAATTATTCCATATGAAATTATTTCTTTTAGCACTGTGTTTTACTACCCATTCGGGTTATACGCTTAAGTACTAATTACACTAATGGGTTTAGGAAGGTTTTATTTATATGAAGTGTACCCACATTTGCGAGGAGGGTGAGTGGGAAACCCTTCAGTACACTCAGCCGAGATACTAACCTCAATCTCCCTGTCATCGTCAGTCGTCTACTGCGAGAGTAGTATGTTAGACTATGGGGCCACCGAAGCGGGTGACATGAAATTAAATGTGTCACTTGAACATTTCACCAATAGAAACTTCCATTATCTTTTTTAGCTACAGGTAAGCAAATATAATAAAATAAACATAACAATTAAATGAAATTAAATACATTAGATAGTATAGTAATAATAATAATATCTAGCATCGCGTCTTACTACCCGTTCGGATTATACGCTTTAAGTACTAATTACGCTAATGGATTAGGAATTGGGAAGGTTGAATTAGAGGAAGTGAACCCGCATTTGCGTGTAGGGAGAGTGGAAAACCATTTAGGAAAAACCGCCCCCAGTTCACCCGACCGAGATTCGAACCTCGATCTCCCTGTCCTCAGCAGTCGAGCTTCAACACGACAAGCGCGTTAGCCAACTACGCCACCGAGGCGGGTCATTAGATAGTAGCATAAATAAATGGTACGCCACAATTGCACAAACTTTCTCATATTGTGTAAGTATTATAGCTTCAAAGATGATTTTCAAAATTTTCAAAAATAGGTTTTGAGTAATCTCACGATAAACACTCTTTATTAATAAATTTTAAACCAAATGGTTCAAATATGGCTATTTAACAAAATTTAAACTCACAAAAATAAATTATTTGTAAACTGCCATGTAAAACTAATAATTTGAATTCAATCTTCAAGATAAATTTTAATTTTTTTTTTATATCATTCATCATAGCTAAATATTTATGGTACTATTCATGTGGAAATAGTAATTAAATCACATTTATTTTGACCTCCTCCCCTGCTACAGCCGACCTTGCCTCACCTCTCATGGAAGAATAAGAGAATAAGAAAGTGGACGTCTTGCCAATCAGTTCAGGGAAAATAATGGAAAAATAACAAAATATATCAAACTCCTATCAAAAAGGAAAGGCTGAAATCCATCTGAAATTGTTTTGCAGAAACTGAAAGCTACTTTACACTTCAGGAATGGATCACAGGCTGCTCTTTTCAGTATTCCTACAGGTTTTGTTTCAGGAAGCCTTTCTTCTTTGAGAAACTTAACAACATGGTCCCAAATTTGTAATGCCCTTTTAAAGCATGTTGCATTCTCTAACCACCGCACACCACAGAACTTCAAAGGAAAGGTTGTACACCCTGTCAACTGGGTAAACAATGCTCGACGAGCTGTAGAGTCAGTGAACAGGTACTATGTGTGACGTAATAAGATACTTATATCCCAGTCAACAGACTCCACTCCTGTTCTCAAGGAACCATCAACAACATGAAGCCCACATGTTCCCAGATTTAGCCAACTACATACTTCATTGTCTGTGACAGATTTGATGTGTTCCTGAAGAAGTGCTATGAACTTTAAATTGACACTTGTATCAACTTAGAGAGTGGAAGAGGAAAATACCATCCAGAAAATGCTTCAGTAATTCTTCAGCAGTGCTCCTTTTGAAACACAGTTTAAGTAACGACTGACGACTTTATGATTTTCCTTGTCTCATAGAGTCTGATTACAATGTCCATTTGAATAACTTTATTCAATCCATCATTCTCATTCAAAGATAACACTGCTTTAAATAATGATTGTGAAATATTTTCAATTCTTTTAGCATTCTTTTACGTTTTAGTTTTTAATCCTGTCTATGTCAATATTATCCAACCTAACAAAACATAGCCTTCAATTTTTTTGACGCATGAAAGATTAGGAGTTACTCTCACAAGAGACTGGATTTCAGATACATTTAGGAAAAGACACCCATTAAATCCTCCCGGGATTTGAATGCAGACCTTGCTGCAAATGATGAATCACACTATGGCATATTTTCACCCATTTTAAATTAAATCAATATGTATTTTCAGATGACATTCTGAAGGAGTGATTGTGTAGGGATGGAAAAATTATGAAAGAAGAGGAATTTGAACCCTGGCCATTCAGCTCTAAATGTCTGTTCACGATAGGAATTGTTTTCTGAAAGGCCTTTTTCCCTACCAGAAATCTATTATATAGTAAGGTATTGGTAGCAAAAAGGCCCTTTCAGAGAGTAATTCATACCGTGAATGGAGTATACTTGTTCACTTCTGTACCTTTTAAACTATCCGGGATTTCCTTGTCAATTCTATAACCCAAATAAGCATCTAAGCGTACTGGTGTAGATAAATACATTAAATACCAACACTTGATACAAGTAGACCCTAATTATTCAGTAAATAATAATATAGGTATCTGATGACCTGGCGACCTAGGGGGTAAGGTGTCATACTTCTGTGCTGGAGTCTGAGGTTCAATCCTCGGTCCCGGCACAGATTTATCTGATTGCCAAACCCTTCCTTCACCTCTGACAAGACATCTTGTGAATGTGGGGGATGCTAGGCCTCCACCGTGGTTCGGATCCCACGTTAAACTGTAGATCCTCCATTTCATCTCACAATCAACTTACCACATTAGCATGTGTATAACCTTAACGGGTAATAAGAAATTAATATTATTATTATTATATTTCATTATGTGTCATAAGTAATATTTTAGTAATGGTAAAATTAAAATATTTGTATTGTTATTGATCCAATAAAATTTTGTTTTAGAATAAATCAGCATTAGCCTACTATATAATGTTTTAATGTAAAAATGTATGCATACTAAATTGTATTTACTATTAAATAGTAAATAAAATTTTAAATCTTATCAACTAATATTTATTATTGATTTAATTATTAATTTTGTAATTTAATACATACTCACAATTCTAGTATGGTATGGTTTCGAAGAGACTTTAGGCTATCTCTTCATTATATATTTATTCTTAGCACCGCATCTTTTCAACTGAAAGTCAGTTTTTGGAAAGAACTCAAAGGGAATATCATTTCTACCTGGGATGTCTTTTCGTGAGTTCGGCTAAGTGGTATGTACCCACAAACCTGTTACGAACATGGCAAACTGGACAGAGGAAACTTCGTTGCAGTGGCTCGAGATTTATAAAACTATTACTGTTCTGTGAGATCAGAAAGACAATAATTATTATAAAAAACAAACATAAAATAAGATGTGTGGAAGGAATTGATTCTTTTAATATGTCAATCAAAAGAAGCGTGCAAGGAAAGGGTAGTCAGTTTATTGGCATACTGCAGAAAGGAGAAAATCAAAGAGAAGAATTCAAAAAGCACAGGAAAAGGTAAGTTTTCATTTGTAAATAATATGAAGTCTTGATTATTTATTACTAAAACACAATATAACTTTCTTTCTCAACATATTACTGTATATACTAAATACTTTACAAGCACTGAGCAAATTACTGCCCACAGGAGCATTGAAAATGTGTTCCCTTTTTAGAGATTTTTGGTCCTATTTTGTTCAACAAGGTTTCAAAATCTGTAGGAGACATTCTGACAAAGTTTTTATACTTTCCACTAATGTCCTGGGACTTCAGATCTAACAGTAGTCCCGAACTAGCCCGTTTTTTATATAGCTCAGTGTGTCATCATTATCTTTTTTGTTTTTACTTAAATTTGCTATATTTAATATTTAATATGGCGCCACTGGCCATAATCGTCGCTAACGTTTCCTCGTGGGAAGACCTGTCCAACTAGCACCCTCGCAAATATGCCACTGAACTGTGTATCACTGCTGAATGTTCGTGAAACAAGTTGGATCCCCGGAGAAGGTAGAATACAGGATAGGTTCGTCAGATGTAAACGCATGGGTTTGTTCCACGTCCCAACTGACGAGCATTTATCACAAGGTAGAATACAGGATAGGTTCGTCAGATGTCAACACATGGGTTTGTTCCACGTCCCAACTGACGAGCATTTATCACAAGGTAGAATACAGGATAGGTTCGTCAGATGTCAACACATGGGTTTGTTCCACGTCCCAACTGACGAGCATTTATCACAAGGTAGAATACAGGATAGGTTCGTCAGATGTAAACGCACCTTTAGGTACTCTCCCCTAATAGCCCTCATCAAGGCTACGTACAAGTTTAAACTCTACCCCCCTTAAATACAGAGGTGATTGCTACTTGTGATAAAGGTTTCAGAGGATTATAGTTTTGTTTTGTTTGCTTGCTAACTCAGTCCCACTCTTTGGTAGGATGAAGGGGAAGGGAGTAGGCTCTAAAGTGCTGACAGTTCTGGCAACACTGTGGGCTGACTGAGCCGCCGAAGACAAAAGTATAACTCGATTGGTTTCTTCTGATACTGTAAATTAGGGGCTGGCAGTGAAACGACTCTTCACTTCCGACAACCACAGACCGGGCCCTTGATGGCATCACTCGCAATTACAAATGAAATACTGAAAGAGCTAAAATAGATTAACAGATTTTTCTATTGTAACCCAATATTGACACATATGGCTGTTAAAATTAGTACTTTGAAAACATTTTATTTGTTTTTGTAAACTTTATACTCAATCAAACGGTTTTGCTCATCAATGTTTGTCATATTAGCCTTAGTTTTTTACCTTCTTAATGTCCATCCCGTTGGTTTAGGCAACTAACCCTGTGACGGCAGTAGGTTGGCGCACTGTCTCTATTTCATCTTAACTCTAATAAAACTCCAACTATAAAAGCTACATGGTTGAGTATGCTGGTGGTCCGGGGTTCAATCCTCGGTCCCGGAACAGATTTATCTGATTACCAAACCCTTCCTTCGCCTCTGACAAGACATCTTGTGAATGTGGGGAAATGCCAGGCCTCCACCGTGGTTCGGATTCCACGTTAAACTGTAGGTCCTTCATTTCATCTCACAATCACCCTATCATTACACATTAGCGTAAGTGCGTATAAGCCGAACGGGTAGTAA
>CABFVX010003646.1:23150-37279 GCA_902151425.1 Timema shepardi | reverse complement strand
GCTCGACTGCTGAGGACGGGGAGATCGAGGTTCGAATCTCGGTCGGGTGAACTGGGGGTGGTTTTTCCTAAATGGTTTTCCACTCTACCTCCACGCAAATGCGGGTTCACTTCCTCTAATTCAACCTTCCCAATTCCTAATCCATTAGAGTAATTAGTACTTAAAAGCGTATAACCCAAACGGGTAGTAAGACGCGGTGCTAAATATTATTATTATTAACTTACAACATTGAAGTCAAAATGGCACATTAGTGAAGTGCAGATAGTCTACAACACCATAATAAATTCAACGGATCTTATGTCATAAGTTGGCCTGTGCCCAATCAATTTCAGTTCAAAACCAGTATTCAGGGAAGAAATTCAGACGTATGTATCAAGAATGTCAATATTTGGGATGCATTTGTATCGCACCTTCAAAGTGAGTGAATTGAGTCTGAAAAAAAAACAAATTTCTGGGTAAAAAAATAGCACAAATCGAATTAAATTGGTGTGAAACAGCTTTCAAGAGTTCCAAACCAAAGTAGCTGAAACCATAACTCAACTAAAAGTGGATCAATTTTTGTTCATCTGTTTGCTAGTTGCTCCAAGAAGTCGACCAGATATCAATCTTAAGGATTCTCTGGACATTTATGAATTGTCTATAGTTCCTTGTTCAATGTTCACTTTAGATGGAACGCAACTATTATGTACAAACAAAAGCAAATTGATGAAACTACTCGAAGATCAAGCCACTGCAACTTGTAAATCTGAAGAAGATATAACTGATACCTTACAACCACACACGGAGAAACTACAGTAGCCCCATGACTTCTTTGGTGCTGAGTGACAGCTTTGAAAAGTTACCAGACCAAATTGTATATCCCTACGCCGAACCATATGATCTGCAAAAACATGTGTTTAGCAGCTGTCACTTCTGACAGTCAAAATTTAGGTATATGCCTAAATGTTGACTGTCAGAAGTCAGCTGTAAGCTGTCAGTCAGCACCAAAGAAGCCGTGGGGCTACTGTGTATATGAATAAGTCGTTCATCAGTTGTAAACACATCTAAGAGACTTACTCTAGCAGTTCATGATGGTATGGCAGAAGTCCAGGCCATGAAAAAGCCAGCATATGTTAAAACATGTAGTGACCTGGCCGTTGAGTTTAACAAGGAGCTGGACTATCTATCCACTATCGAAGTACGATAAAATTCACTTGGTCTTTTGACACTTACAAAGAAGACTCACTTAAATCTGTCACGCGTGAGAAAAGAGCTGGCAAAGCGTAAGCAATCCAGTTCAATACAATGGTATGATATCATTGAAGATGCTGCTATCGCATGTTAGAATAAAAGCTGACTTAACAGCATACCTATCTTAGAAAGCAACACACTATACATTTAGTCTTGGAGCGAAATGGGCATGTATTCATACGGTAATATAATAGGTGAATTTAAAAGAGATCATGAAGAAGCAGACACAAAAATAATTTTGAATTCACTGTTCTCCTCTCATCGCGGCACCACCCAACTGCATATTCACTCGACAGATACAGTTGTATTCAGTCTTTCTTTGTGGTGGTCCAAATACCTTCCACAGGACACTATGTAACTGGAGTGGGGCAAAAATGAAGAATGATCAACCTCAACAAAGTAACTGAATCCCTGAGCCTTCAAAAATGAAGAATGATCAGCCTCAACAAAGTAACTGAATCCCTGAGCCTTCAAAAATGAAGAATGATCAACCTCAACAAAGTAACTGAATCCCTGAGCCTTCAAAAATGAAGAATGATCAACCTCAACAAAGTAACTGAATCCCTGAGCCTTCAAAAATGAAGAATGATCAACCTCAACAAAGTAACTGAATCCCTGAGCCTTCAAAAATGAAGAATGATCAACCTCAACAAAGTAACTGAATCCCTGAGCCTTCAAAAATGAAGAATGATCAGCCTCAACAAAGTAAATGAATCCCTGAGCCTTCAAAAATGAAGAATGATCAGCCTCAACAAAGTAACTGAATCCCTGAGCCTTCAAAAAATGCCAGCCTTACTTGGGCTACACGCATTGCCCTGATGTGACACCACAGGGACATTGGCAAAGAAAGCGAAAACCTATTTCTGGAAAGTCTTCAATACAGCCGTGTCATTTTAAGTATTGGTTAAAATCATGGTGTGATCTATGGTATCATTATATGATTTAATTTTATTTCTGTGCTTCTGTTCTGGAAGCATTCAAACATGCATTCAGGCAAAGACAATAATAAAATAAAGTGATTAGCACATATTTTGTAATTATTTGATAGATATGTTAGTGATTGTGTTTACATACCCGTTCCAGGAAAGAAATAGTGACTTGATCAAATGTAACCACAATATAATTATCATTGTGTGCGGAATGTTTGTTTCGGCATAGCATTGGTAAATCATCTGGCAGAATTTTAAACCCGACTTGAACATGCCTTTTGGAGAATGTTCGGAAGATTTGTGCAAGCAGAGCCATATCACCAAGACCTGAAGAAAAAAAAAAAGTGTTTATGTGTTTGTAGGCCCGGGACAGGGTTTTTCTCAGCATTATGCCATTCCATCTCTTAGGATAAGTTGTCTCTTCTCAGTCTTGTCTAGCCAGCTCCTATTTCTAAATAACCCTATGAGACTAAACAAGGGCCAAGAACCTTTTTGAGAATGCCCTTACAATATACGGTTTTGATAATGTTTTGATAAATGATTTTGTGGCACCATATTAATTATGAATATAAAAATGGACTAATGAATTATTTCATAATCTTTACTTATTATATTATTTTTATATCATAGCTTTTACATAATATAATTTAATTAATTTGTTATAGTTATATATTATGCTATTTCAAATTCTTTTTAAAGTATAAGAATATTTTAGAAATTTGTGTACCATTTATAATAGGTACTTCTAGTAATTCACAAGGGACCAAATTAATGATGTGGCGATAATAAAGGATCATTAATTATTTTTCAAGAAAGTTTTGTTGAAAGATCTTCTCACATGCCCTACATCGGACACACATTTTTATCAACTCTGGCCTAGACTTAGAACATTTTGATGAAAAAGTAGGACATTTTAAAAACACTATATTCACCTCCTAGAGCCAAAATAAAATAAATAGTCAAGAACAATGTTTTTATGTTATTGGCCCTGTAGCAAAAATAGGAAAATGTATTTTATATATATAAAAAAAAAGAGGAGTGCTCAGCTATCATCAATCCCTTGCAATACTCCTTTTATCCCCCCTTTAATTTATGTTCTCTTTAATACAGTATTTTCAATCCTCGGTCCCGGCACAGATTTATCTGATTACCAAACCCTTCCTTCACCTCTGACAAGACATCTTGTGAATGTGGGGATTTCATCTCACAATCACCCTACCATTACACATTAGCGCAAGTGCGTATAACCCGAACGGGTAGTAAGACGCGGTGCTAATAATAATTTGGAAAACAGTATTTATTCATCATTTAATTACAAATCCAAATTTGTAAATAATGGTAGTGAAACAAAATAGTAATAATAATGATAATTATAATAATGAGGTTCATTATCATCAAAAGATGATATAGGTTAAAATAGAATGTCTTCCACCTTAAAATTAAATTTATTCAAAAAATAATCAGTGAAGCAACATAATTTAAAAAAAAAAATTTACCCGCTAGGCTTATATGCAAAAATAAAATAAAAACATTAATCACTCTTTCAGTTGTTTTTAGGTTTCTTTGATTCATGTTGACTTGCACAAAAGTAGTCCAACATTGTTGTCTTCATCTATTGAATTCGCTTTTGTTTGTTTCTTATTTTCTCAAAAGCAGAGTCACTTTAGTCCAATCTTTTGCCCGGAGCTGCTGGCATAGTTTGAGCTATTTGCAAACCTTTCATTGCATTATTAAATCCTTTCATTCGCTTCTGCCACTATTGACTTGTAAGATTGAACTTCTTTAGCTTCTGATTCTAGTTTTTCTAACAAGTTCTCTTTTTGCATTACCTCTTTAGCTCCCTACGATTTCTTTTCCAAAACTTTCCTATTTGATTGAAACGCTTCACTTTGGTTTTTTATTTTCTATTTATCTTCTTGCTCTTGCCTCTTCCATTCAACCTCAATACTCTTCTTCGAGTCCGGCCAAGTACAACTTATGGGCCCCACGTCCTTTCTTGATGAAATTCTTGGTGAATTATCCTGTGTTGCACTGATAGTTGTAATGTTTAAGACCATCTTTGGTAGCCTGAATGCCTCTGAGGGACAGGTCCTGTTGTCAGTAAGATATTTTGACGTTTGTGAGAACCCTCGCTCGACATCAGCATTTCCATAGGGTAAAACAAGGATAGCTTTAACAAGCCTTTAAATTTAGCCTATTCTCGTTGGAAATATTTAATTATAACACTACCTCCAAAAACAATTTTATACTTATTGAATTTCCAAGACACTCTACAAGCTTTCAGGCATACAATTCGAATTTATTCAAACAGCGTGACACGTTATGATGCGAAATTTTGTTTCGCTAACTTACCAGCAAAAAATAAGATTCACACTTCAACATCCTACAAACCAAACAGTTTATTTCTTCTGGAGGCCAAAAAGTAGAAAATGTAGGAGTTTTTTTCTCAAAAGTAGGAAAAGTAGGACAAAAATGAGCCCTGTCATTTTCTTATTTTAACTCAACATAGATTGTGCTATTATTCCTTATCTTTTTA
Organism: Timema shepardi; assembly: GCA_902151425.1. Classification (NCBI taxonomy): domain Eukaryota; kingdom Metazoa; phylum Arthropoda; class Insecta; order Phasmatodea; family Timematidae; genus Timema; species Timema shepardi. Next base: position 32,584 of record CABFVX010003646.1, on the reverse strand, counting down.
CTCTTTGTAACTTTTTTTTTAGCACTGCTTCTTATTACCTATTTAGGTTATACACTTATATACTAAATATGTTAGTGGTTTTAGGGGTAAGGAAGAGTATATTTAGAGGAAGTGTACTTGCATTTGCATAGAGGAAAAGTGGAAAACCATTTTGGAGAAAAAAAAACACCCTCAGTACACCCGACCAAGATTTGAACCTCGATTGCCCTGTAATCGGCAGTCTAATCTATTACAAGAGTAGCGCTTTAGACCATGTGGCCACAGAAGAGGGACAAAATATTGTTTATAAAATAATAACAATGAAAAATGGAGTCACTAGTGGGATGAGCGGTCAGGTCAGGCCTCACCAGGTGACAAATGTAGTGACATTCACAGACAACGAAGAGTTAGTAAAAATTTTAGTAATAAAATATTAGGTCTAACTTGACAATAGTTTATAAACACTTATACCATTCAAGTACTCAAAAATAAAATATAAAAAAGTGTAAGATATTGTAACCAGAATTGTTATCTTATACCAGCAACTCCAGACTATCTCAACATTAGCTATCTTGGGGGAAATTTTATTTTATTTTAGGTCATATTCAATGATAGATGTAAAAAAAAAAATTGAGGTGATAATATATTTTATCTTCATGTCAAAATAATATATATTTGATATACTCACTTTTTATCTGAAGAGGATTGTATATCAATACAATATTACAGAGTGGCCACCCAAAGTATAGATCTTGTAGGAAAATAAACATATTTGAAACTTTTATTTGGACTTGTTGCTGGTCACGTTCTTGCATATTTTTTCCTGCTTTGATTGTTCTAGCTAATACATATAGTAGTAGTAGTATCTTGATAAAACACAAATATTGTTTTGCTTTCATTATTAATACTTAGAAAACCTGTGAAATAGGAAGAAATGTATTTAATGTATGTATAAATCAGATATTAAGTCTCTGAATATTGGAATTTGAATTTTTAGAACTCAATACTTGTAGCTTTTAAAAATTTGACAGTTTATAGTTCATGTTATAAAAATTTAACATCCTAGATTTATTAATGAAGTGTTCCTTGATGTCATTTTATGTGTGATACTCAATCTAACAATCGTCTTCATTTATGTTTTCCTTTGCTTTTTGTCTTATAACACCATCTCATTAGAACAAAATCCATTCAGTAATCATTTCTCAAGTAGGTACAGGTGATCTACAGTAGCCCCATGGCTTCTTTGGTGCTGACTGACAGCTCACAGCTGACTTCTGACAGTCAACATTTAGGTATATACCTAAATTTTGACTGTCAAATGTGACAGCTGCTAAACACATGTTTTTTCAGATCATATGGTTCCACATAGCGATACGTAATTTGGTCTGGTAACTTTTCAAAGCCGTCAGCTGTGAGCTGTCAGTCAGCACCAAAGAAGCCATGGGGCTACTGTATGTTAAATTTGACGGCTTGATGCTTCTCTCGCCACATTCGTGTCGGACCTGTTCACTTGCCGCGGCACGATATCAACAATGTATACAATTTCTTCCCCTTATTTTATATTGATATTGATTAATGTTGTTTCCCTACAGTATAAGTTTTTACTCTTTGAAAAGCTACACCGTTATGAAAAACCGTCATTAATGTAGATGATGATGATGTTTATTGGGTAAACTTTAAAATGGTATGTAGGAGAAATATTTGAAAACTTAAAATTCATTCAAAATGCTGTATAAAGAGTGTGATCAAACGTTTGTCCCAGTATTTATAGTTGGATTAATAGTTTCAAAGAGACTTGGTGAGTGGGCATGATTGGTGAGGCATTTTGCTCCAGAAAATATCCAATCAAATCTAATGAGACTAATTTAAACAGAGTTGGGTCCAAATTTAATCTTCCCGACGAGCGAAATGAGGCAAGTTATGAGTAGTTTAAATTATTATTATTATTATTATTATTATTAGCACCGCGTCTTACTACCCATTCGGGTTATACGCACTTACACTAATGTGTAATGGTAGTGTTTAACGTGGTATCCGAACCACAGTGGAGGCCTGGCATTCCCCACATTCACAAGATGTCTTGTCAGAGGTGAAGGAAGGGTTTGGTAGTAGTTTAAAGAACATAGTTTTGACGAGGATTCACTTAACACAAAATAAAACTAGCAGCAAAGCATAAACAATGAATGTGAACCATTTGCAAACCAATTGTTAACATTTATGCAATACAATTAGTTAAGGCTGATTAAGCTCCAAGTAGTTGCAAAAAAACGCTTAAGAGAACTAAAACATAACATGTTAGAAAAAAACAAATTTTAGTGTTTGCAAGAACCCGAACTAACTATATCAAAGAATTTACACCATAAACAAACAAATGAAGTACAAAATAAATGTGTTAGCATTGCTCCTAACATGATTGGCACCTGCCTCGGTAGCGTAGTTGGCTAACGCGCTAGTTGTGTTGAGCTCGACTGCTGAGGACGGAGAGATCGAGGTTCGAATCTCGGTCGGGTGAACTGGGGGTGGTTTTTCCTAAATGGTTTTCCACTCTCCCTCCATGCAAATGCGGGTTCACTTCCTCTAATTCAACCTTCCTAATTCCTAATCCATTAGCGTAATTAGTACTTAAAGCGTATAACCCAAACGAGTAGTAAGATGTGGTGCTAAAAATAAATAAATAAATAACATGATTGGCTGACAGACACATGTGAGAGCCTACACTCCACGTAATGGTTTTCTCCTGGGCAACTTTTACGTTAAGTGAATGTTACTTGTGTGTCATAAAAGCAGCCATTTAAAAACATGAGAACTTTAATATTATGTGAGAGTTAAGTATAATGAGATTTCACCATGAGTGCTCATTGAAATAAAGATAAATTTGGTAACTGTACTAGATGTTCAGAATCTAAACAGTTTCAGCTACAAATACATATAAATTAACATACTTATTAATGGTATTTTATTTTTTAGCACCGCGTCTTACTACCCATTCGGGTCATACACTTTAAGTACTAATTACTCTAATGGATTAGGAATTGGTAAGGTTGAATTAGAGGAATTGAACCCGCATTTGCGTGTAGGGAGAGTCGAAAACCATTTAGGGGAAAAAAACTCAGTTCACCCGGTCGAGATTCGAACTTCAATCTCCCCGTCCTCAGCAGTCGAGCTCAACACGACAAGCGCGTTAGCCAACTACGCCACCGAGGCGGGTTAGTGGTATTTTAATATAGTGTATTAATATAATAATGAATATAACAGTTTAATTAAATCAAATACATTTTTAAATTGATAATTAGATCATGACAATATTCAATCAACATCTGGCTCAAGATTTTTGACTTATGCTATGTTTATAACTTTACAGAACTATTACTCAGGAAATACTTTAACTATCAAGGAAAATAAGTTTTACTTAAGTGTTGGTTTATAATTGACTTTCTAGAAAGTTTTCATCATAAGTGATTTTGGAATGTGAGTTGAAAACATTAATGGAAGTGATGTAATTAAGTGAGAGTCAACTCTGAAATTGAATATACTTCTACAAAGTTTCATAGTAACAGTTAAAATAGGTTTGTTAACTTATACAATTAGGAAGGAGGGAGGCTTATGTGTGCACACTTACTTGGAAATACTGCGTACACATAAATACAACAAGGCTCTATCTGACATTTTATACACATTTGGAGATTTTATTTAATTTTTCCTAAAGTTATTAAGTTGGCCTAGAGAAAACCAAATACATAATTAATAATATTTACATTCTTATTTTAAATCTAGTGCAGTGGTTCTCGAAGGGGTGTCGCACAAATATGGGGAATTTATAATTTAAAAATATAGCACCAAACAAATATTCTAATTTCTATTAATATTAATGTAATGCTTCTTCTATCAATTTTAATTACAAAAGAGTGTTTTTTGTTTTAAGTGTGGCCTCTATAAAGTGTTTTCTAACTTTATCTCCTGGACATAAACATGACATTTCTTACCTCGGTAAAAGGATTGAGAAACACTGATCTACCTCCACCGTGGTTCGGATCCCACGTTAAACTGTAGGTCCTCCATTTCATCTTCACAATCACCCTACCATTACACATTAGCGTAAGGGTGTATAACCCGAACGGGTAGTAAGACGCGGTGCTAATAATAATAATAATAACACTGATCTAAGAAATAAGGATGTAATTAACTTGTTAGTAATGCATTAGCTAAACTAATATAATATATTAGTTAATTATTCAAACTACCATATTTACTCGCATATAAGGCTAGGGAGGCCGGGTCATCTTATATTCGCCTACAAATAAAATGAACACCTCAGACAATGTTTGTAGGTTTAGTACAATATTCTACTTTTATTTCATCCTTATTCCATTTATTATTATTAGCACCGCCTCTTACTACCCGTTCGGGTTATACGCACTTACGCTAATGTGTAATGGTAGGGTGATTGTGAGATGAAATGAAGGACCTACAGTTTAACGTGGAATCCGAACCACGGTGGAGGCCTGGCACTCCCCACATTCACAAGATGTCTTGTCAGAGGTGAAGGAAGGGTTTGGTAATCAGATAAATCTGTGCCGGGACCGAGGATTGAACCCCGGCCGCCAGCACAGAAGTCTGACACCTTACCCCCTAGACCGCCAGGTCACCTATTTCATTTAAAAAAGAATTACGATTCAATAATAAAACCACCAACCCCATTCAAGTTGTAGTCTCAAACCTTTTTTTCAGAGAGTTTGTTGACGAGTGGTAGAATATAATACAATAAAACTAATTCATAGTAACTGAAGCAAAAAAAAGGTGTTCCATTGTAGCCCAAATATAATTTGTCACTTATACAGACTATACGTAAGTAGACTTTTTTTTATGGCTGCAGTCTTTTCATTCCGCAATATGAAAACAAAAAAAATATATTGTCTTGCTTGTGAAACTTAATTTTTTTAATTTGTAACTTATTAATTTGTTGTTGTTGATGTGTCATTTTTTTGACTGAGAATTTTGAGCATAGTACTTTTTTTTAATATCCTTTAATTATTTTGACACCCGCCTCGGTGGCGTAGTTGGCTTAACGCGCTAGTCGTGTTGAGCTCGACTGCTGAGGACGGGGAGATCGAGGTTCGAATCTCGGTCGGGTGAACTGGGGGTGGTTTTTCCTAAATTGTTTTCCACTCTCCCTCCACGCAAATGCGGGTTCACTTCCCCTAATTCAACCTTCCCAATTCCTAATCCATTAGCGTAATTAGTACTTAAAAGCGTATAACCCGAACGGGTAGTAAGACGCGGTGCTAAAATAAAAAAATAAAATGATTTTGACATTCTTTTTTTATAATTATTTTCATTAATTATGTAGAGTAAATGTTTGTGGTTTTCAATATGTAAAAAGATCTAAATATTAATTTAAAGAGTTTTTTTTTCTTTGTATCTTTGGGTAGACACTTTCACTATTGGGGGAGGGGTTCATCATCTCTCAACACATCAAAATATGTAATCTCTATTGGTAATTGCACTCGTATATTTTATCTCTAACTCGGCCAGTCTAGATAAGAAGGTAGGTTTGGACTGAGGTGAAGGGAGAAGAAGTAGGCCCTAATGGCTTCCTCTTTAATTACCGTTACCACCCAATTTCCTGACCTAGGTTTCATCTTCTTGGAACTCATCAGGAGGGAGTGTGGAATTCTAACAAGTCGTTAACTCCATTTTCTTCTCCTTTCTTTTCGGTGTAGTCCACGGTAGTCATGGGTTTTGGTATAACATCGGAGAACTCGTTGGGGGTAGCGACCACTGGTGGGGGGTGGGGAAGGGGAATAGCAAGATTTGAAATGGTTGAGGTTGTGTCGGAAGTTATATTTGGTAACTAGTCGACATTACAAAGTTGATAGTGCCCTTTTCCTTTATCACATTTTAAAACTAAAATAATCTTTAAAAATATGCTAGCGTTTACTAGATCATCTGTATAGTTTCCCTTGAAAACGAATGAGTCACCTGGTTTAACTTCCCATCGGGAATCCCAAATATCTCCATGATGCCCCAATAGCTTATTTTGTGCAAGCCTGCACATCACGTCTTACAGAGTATAGCGTTAACAGGGAAGTGTTTCTCAGCACGTCCTTCTAGCTTGCATGCTAACTGAGAAGTGTTTCTCAGCACGTCCTTCTAGCTTGCACACTAACCGAGAAATGTTTCTCAGCACGTCCTTCTAGCTTGCACACTAACTGAGAAGTGTTTCCCAGCACGTCCTTCTAGCTTGCACACTAACCGAGAAGTGTTTCTCAGCACGTCCTTCTAGCTTGCATGCTAACTGAGAAGTGTTTCCCAGCACGTCCTAGCTTGCACACTAACCGAGAAGTGTTTCTCAGCACGTCCTTCTAGCTTGCACACTAACTGAGAAGTGTTTCCCAGCACGTCCTTCTAGCTTGCACACTAACCGGGAAGTGTTTCTCAGCATGTCCTTCTAGCTTGCACGCTAACAGGGAAGTGTTTCCCAGCACATCCTTCTAGCTTGCACACTAACAGGGAAGTGTTTTCCAGCATGTCCTAGCTTGCACACTAACCGAAAAGTGTTTCTCAGCATGTCCTTCTAGCTTGCACACTAACAGGGAAGTGTTTCCCAGCACGTCCTTCTAGCTTGCACACTAACAAGGAAGTGTTTCCCAGCACGTCCTTCTAGCTTGCACACTAACAGGGAAGTGTTTCCCAGCACGTCCTAGCTTGAACACTAACCGAAAAGTGTTTCTCAGCATGTCCTTCTAGCTTGCACACTAACCGAGAAGTGTTTCTCAGCACCACGTCCTTCTAGCTTGCACACTAACCGAGAAGTGTTTCTCAGCACATCCTTCTAGCTTGCACACTAACCGAGAAGTGTTTCCCAGCACGTCCTTCTAGCTTGCACGCTAACAGGGAAATGTTTCCCAGCACGTCCTTCTAGCTTGCACACTAACAGAGAAGTGTTTCCCAGCACGTCCTAGCTTGCACACTAACAGGGAAGTGTTTCCCAGCACGTCCTAGCTTGCACACTAACCGAGAAGTGTTTCTCAGCACCACGTCCTTCTAGCTTGCACACTAACCGAGAAGTGTTTCTCAGCACCACGTCCATCTAGCTTGCACACTAACCGAGAAGTGTTTATCAGCACCACGTCCTTCTAGCTTGCACACTAACCGAGAAGTGTTTCTCAGCACGTCCTTCTAGCTTGCACACTAACCGAGAAGTGTTTCCCAGCACGTCCTTCTAGCTTACACATTAACTGAGAAGTGTTTCTCAGCACGTCCTTCTAGCTTGCATGCTAACTGAGAAGTGTGTTTCCCAGCAAATCCTTCTAGCTTGCACACTAACCGATAAGTGTTTCTCAGCACGTCCTTCAAGCTTGCACACTAACCGAGAAGTGTTTCTCAGCACGTCCTTCTAGCTTGCATGCTAACTGAGAAGTGTGTTTCCCAGCACGTCCTTCTAGCTTGCACACTAACCGAGAAGTGTTTCTCAGCATGTCCTTCTAGCTTGCACACTAACCGAGAAGTGTTTCTCAGCACATCCTTCTAGCTTGCACACTAACCGAGAAGTGTTTCTCAGCATTTCCTTCTAGCTTGCACACTAACCGGGAAGTGTTTCCAAGCACGTCCTTCTAGCTTGCACACTAACCGAGAAGTGTTTCTCAGCATTTCCTTCTAGCTTGCACACAAACCGGGAAGTGTTTCCCAGCACGTCCTTCTAGCTTGCACACTAACCGAGAAGTGTTTCCCAGCAAGTCCTTCTAGCTTTGCACACTAACCGAGAAGTGTTTCTCAGCACGTCCTTCTAGCTTGCACACTAACCGAGAAGTGTTTCCCAGCACGTCCTTCTAGCTTGCACATTAACTGAGAAGTGTTTCTCAGCACGTCCTTCTAGCTTGCATGCTAACTGAGAAGTGTGTTTCCCAGCACATCCTTCTAGCTTGCACACTAACCGATAAGTGTTTCTCAGCACGTCCTAGCTTGCACGCTAACAGGGAATTGTTTCTCAGCACGTCCTTCTAGCTTGCATGCTAACAGGGAATTGATTCTCAGCACATCCTAGCTTGCATGCTAACAGGGAATTGTTTCTCAGCACGTCCTTCTAGCTTGCATGCTAACAGGGAAGTGTTTCCCAGCACGTCCTTCTAGCTTGCATGCTAACCGGGAAGTATTTCTCAGCACGTCCTTCTAGCTTGCACACTAACTGAGAAGTGTTTCTCAGTACGTCCTTCTAGCTTGCATGCTAACTGAGAAGTGTTTCTCAGCACGTTCTTCTAGCTTGCACACTAACTGAGAAGTGTTTCCCAGCACGTCCTTCTAGCTTGCACGCTAACAGGGAAGTGTTTCTCAGCACGTCCTTCTAGCTTGCATGCTAACCGGGAAGTGTGTTCGATCAACTTCTTTTCCCCCATATATGAAACAACGAACACTCAAAGCTACATCCTGGTTAGCTGTTTGCGCCAATCTCTCTTTTCCACCTAAAAGCCAAACGTGCATCTCACAGCTTCCGGGTACAAATAAAATAAAAGAGCATGATGTTTAAAAGTGAAAGGTAAAAGTTATAGAATTAAATGTTGCTATAATTTCAACAAAGACTTTCTAAGAATGAAAAACTACTGGATTTAAAAATTGAAGGCATAAAAAGGAATTTAACAAGTTGAAATTTAAAATATTGTTTGCTTACAACTTTATGATTTGGGTCACTTATTATATTAACATGAAGCCTCACACTCTCTTATAAGGTTATTAAACATTTGAGCTGACTAATTTAGTAATATACAGATTAAATTAGGCCTAGGAAAGATTAATAGGCCTACATTGTAGATGCTGAAGGCTATTGATATTACAACAGGCCTAATTGATCGGAAAACAATAATCTTGATAATTTTAACATAATTTCTAATAAACTTAAGGAGGAGTGGGGGAGAATTATGTAAAATGATTTATTAACTGTTTGAATATTATAAATACTCGGCACTTGCAAACCTATTACATTAAGAGTGAATTAGGTGTTTTAAGAATGGTATGAACTTAACAAAATAAACAATGGCAAACCAATATATTATAGATGAAAAGGTTGAGAGTCACAGCCCTAAAACCCTGACTACTTTACAAAACACAACTTCCAAAAAAGAGGAAACTAAAATAACACAACAAAGAGAAAGTGAGCTGGTTGGATGTAAAATCAATAGAGAATGTGCAAGTGTGTTTTCATTTAAAGAAAATATTATTTACAGGTTACCTTTTTCAAAATAAATAAATTTATATATATATCTAGAGAGGGGGGAGGGGGGAGTGATAGGTGGCTATCACATTGGCTGAATTTGAATTAATTATCATTGGATTCCTGCTTTCTTATAACAGTAAGATTTATAAGACAATGCAAAATCAAATAATGTCCAGCAACTAGAAAACATTTTAACAAATCTCTACTGTATACGTGCATAAGATTGTACACAGTGCGGAGGGGGGGG
>CABFVX010003646.1:6790-18973 GCA_902151425.1 Timema shepardi | reverse complement strand
GGTAAAGCTATTTATACATTGCACGAGGCATAAAATGAATAGTAAAAGTAATAAATTTGGATGACTCGAATATTCCCACAAAGACTTTAAATAATGAAAAACTATTAGATTATAAATTTAAAGGCCTGAAAATGAAGTTAATGAATTGAAATTTGAAACATATATTGCTTACAACTTTGGTTATGATTTACATAACTTATAATTAGCATAAAACCCCACACTTTCTTATAATTAACCATTTGCTAGTAATAAAGATAATTAAATTAGGCCTAGATGAATGGAAAAGAACAAGGTATTTATCAGTTTAGTACTCTCAGTAGCTTGAGTGTATTAATATGTAATTTATAATAGGTATGTAAAAAAAACCACACACAACAGCTTGTGATTTACTGTTTATACAAGGATAGACCGAGTAAACATAGCGTACAGAACTTTGGTTTTAACCAGGGAATGAACCGATGACATAACATACATTTACACACTTCTTTAGGAGACGGTGATGACACCTTAAAAAAGAGTCCATTAAAATTGACTTGAATCAGGGAACACGACTAACGTCATGCAGTCGGGACTTGGTCATGAAATATTTTTTTACATATTCATATAAAATATAGTTTTCTAAAAACACATTTTTTAGCTATATCAACATTTGTTATGTTTACACAATTTAAACTGATTCTAAAGAAATGTGAATTTAGCCACACACCTTATTTACATGTAGCTCTTCTACATCCGTTACAAATTTTCTATGGGAGATCAAATTATTTTTTTATTTTATCGGTAATGGATAAAAAGTGATTCATTTGATTGACTTTGAGCTTATATTTATCTCCGTGCTATTCGAAGTTTTCTAAAAGATTGAATATTGTGTTTTTTGTTTATACTGCTTTCTCGGTAAACTTTTTTTTTATAAGGTTATGGTATGTATTATTCAAGAGAAATAGATAAATCATAAAAATGTCAAAAGTAATCAACAAAGATTCCTAACCTTGGGTTTAACTACTCAACAACAAACTAATGTTCGTCAATCAGAGCTCATTCTAAATTCCATACTTTCTAGTTCATCAAAGAGAAAATTGGTTCACTTGAATGCAGATGTTAAAGATTATATTAGTGTTAACAATAAATGTGGAAATATTATAATTTATTTGAATGTTTTGTCAACTATTTTACATATAATAGTCAAATTTAAAGGTCCGGGGTCCCTAAGAGAGGGATGCAGGTTATGTGAATAAACTGCCCAAGACTTGAAGCGTTGATGTAAGAAAACGCACTGTTTGTAGTTGGGAAATCTGCAAAATAAAGAATAGTATGAACCAAACAAGCATTGCTAGTCTGTTTGAATGGGAAGGTTTTATTCAATTTTAAAAGTTACTATTATTATTATTATTATTATTATTAGCACCGCGTCTTACTACCCGTTCGGGTTATACGCACTTACGCTAATGTGTAATGGTAGGGTGATTGTGAGATGAAATGAAGGACCTACAGTTTAACGTGGAATCCGAACCACGGTGGAGGCCTGGCATTCCCCACATTCACAAGATGTCTTGTCAGAGGTGAAGGAAGGGTTTGGTAATCAGATAAATCTGTGCCGGGACCGAGGATTGAACCCCGGCCGCCAGCAAAGAAGTCTGACACCTTACCCCTAGACCGCCAGATCGCCGACTTTAAATGTTACTAAAACAGCTTTCATAAGTCAGATGTAAAGTCATGTGGTCTTCAGCTGCTACTTCCGATAATATAAAAGAACACTAATACTGTATTAACATTTTTATCATTGTATACTGCACATATACATGTTTTATGCTAGTCCTTTTTACTAGAATACTAAATTAGGGTGTCAATACACATAATCATCAAATTGCTTTTAATTATAACCACTTAAATTATATTTTCAAAAAAGCTTTTTGAAACTGTAATTTAACGTTCAACGCATTGCAGGTCAACAGATTCAAGTTTGATTGATATTGCACATTAGAATTTTTAAACACATACATCTAAACTTAGCAACACTCACTATAAGGACACACATGTTATGTACGGTAAATAAAACAAGATTCAAAGGACAGGCCTAACTTATCGACAAGTGTGCATTATATGCTCTTAAAGGCTCCCATCCACTAATTTTAGACATGTTCATTCAGATTAAAGTCAACAAAGTGGTTTTTTTTAAAGTTAGAATGCTTATAACAATTATATAACTAATTTTGTAGACAATTGTTAATTTTCTGTTAACAATCATGAAACTTACACCTATTTTGTATGTGTGGATCAATATTTTGTTACCCGCCTCGATGGCGTAGTTGGCTAACACGCTTGTCGTGTTGAGCTCGACTGCTGAGGATGGGGAGATCGAGGTTCGAATCTCGGTCGGGTGAACTGGGGGTGGTTTTCCCTAAAATGGTTTTCCACTCTCCCTCCACGCAAATGCGGGTTTACTTCCTCTAATTCAACCTTCCCAATTCCTAATTCATTAGAGTAATTAGTACTTTAAGCGTATAACCCAAACGGGTAGTAAGACACGGTGCTAAATATTATTATTATTATATTTTGTTTATTAAAAAATAAATAGTAGGCCTATTCTTCTCAGTCCAAATTATACGTATAGATATAACTAAACTTATAAAATTTGTTTATGTGTGTGCATCTCTCTGTAATTGTGAAGCTTATAGCTTTAATATCTCACGTAGCCTACCTGTTGTATCGAGATACTCCAAAATGGTAGTGCCAGCAACGGTTTAGCCTGTAACCCTCGGAGCAGCAGTCATGTCCGAGATAAATATTTGGTGACGCTGAGTCATGTCCGAGATAAAGATTTGGTGACGCTGAGTCATGTCTGAGATAAAGATTTGGTGACGCTGAGTCATGTCCGAGATAAAGATTTGGTGACGCTGAGTCATGTCCAAGATAAAGATTTGGTGACGCTGAGTCATGTCCGAGATAAAGATTTGGTGACGCTCGGCAGCCGCACCCGCGTCTCCATCCCATTCATAACCAAGTTGGTAGTTAAAGTGGAGGGCTACCACCTCGAACTTGGGGCATGATGGCTTGTGAAATTTGTAGGGCCCTCATCCAGTGCTCATCAGTTCCAGTACCTCTTCGACTAGTTCCCTCTTCCTTTTTTACTTGACATTGTTCCAATGTTTGCGCAGGTGAACCAGAGAGTTCTAAAATAATTTAACAAAATAATATAAACACAGTTCCAACTAGGTCAACTTGGGGTGTCTTTGTTATCAAACAAGAAAATATTACTACTGGTTAGTATGTAACATTTTGTGATGTTACATCATACCACCACCCCATACTAATCTTCAAGTCATACTACCCACTCCGTATGGAGCCGCAATATTAATAAACTTCCTGCAATAGTAAGCTTCTCTATTGTAGTCCAATGTAGAATTCGTCTACCATACTAAGCTATATTAAACAAGAATAAACTCCCTGCGGTCAAAACAAATGTTCATGTACTTACCCTTTGTATCTTCTGGCTAGAACAACCATCAAGACTGGACTGTACTCGCCGCGTCCTAAATTGAAGAGTGGGACGAACAAGCCTAGGTGTAACTGCATCTGATGTGTCAAGCGTACGAGTCAAAGTGATTTTGATGGGACACAGGAAAGATGCTCACAACAGTACCAGAATTATGACTAACCTGCCACCCTGCAGGCAAGACATAATCTACCCACAAGACAGAGCGTGATGTGTGTATGTCACTGGTGATCTGGTCAAAAAGATCTTTTGTCAACACTGGCGGACGTGATGAAGAGAGGCCAGCCAATCCAAACTTGACCGATGGTGTACGTGCCGATTTTCATCCATCAAAGTGGCCAATGGGATGTCATCGACGTATATGGACAAGCCCCCCTCCCCCTCCTTTTAACCCCAGGCTACTAAAAACACTATTTATGCCCGGTGATTATGAAGACGATTTGACTATTAAATTGGACACCTTCAGGAGAAGTCATGTTCTAGAATATTGTATTAGACGCCGTCAGGATAAGTCCAGTCCTGGACTTGGGACATTTTCAGTATGTTTTCGTATTGTCTATATATTTATTTCATCGATATTATTTTAATAGACTTGAACTATGGCTTGCTCAATTTTGAAATTAAAATTACGTATTTATTGGAATAAACCTGAATAGGCAACGTAAACTATTTGCTAAAATTAATATCGTTTGTAATACTAAATTTTGTAACGAGACACCTAATTCTTTTTGCCACCAATTAGGCACTAGTGTCAGGGAGGTCACTGAATATATCAGATTGACATATTTTTTAAACTATTTTTGCTAGAAGTATTTAATTTGAATTGTCTGAATTTAGCTGTTAATGTAAAACTCATCTTTTGACGATGTTTTCTTATTTTGAATTGTTTGGTAAAGTAACGTAAAATTTTGCTGATGGATTGATTTCGACTTTGAATATTTTCCAAATTATTTAATTGAATTTGATTGTGGTTTATCTAGACTTCTTTTGTATGTTATATAATTTTTATTAACAAGTAGGGATCTTGTTAACGTCCATAGCTGTGTCAACATTTAATAGTCCCGCGGGAGTTTGACCTATGTTCGGTAAGCCAAACTCTTGTGTTCCTTGAAATATCCGTACAATATTAAATTGAACTTCCCTTTCTTGCTTTTTTTTTAAAAAATCTGTATTCATTGTAGCGTAGCAGACAACTTTCGTACCAATTTCAAAGATGCTTATTAGGCTCTTTTCTTTTTGTAGTCAATAAATATCTGACCAGACATTTATAAAGTAATTCTCTCGGATAGTCAACATCTTATGCTGTTTTGTCAATATTTGTTGTTGTGAAACTGGCATTGTGTTGTTGGATTGAGTGGTTGTCTCTCCCAGACTGACCTACTTGATTAAAGAAAATGTTTCATGTTTGGAAACATTCGCATGATATTACTGAAAATTTGTTTTAAATGATTTTCAACACAACCCCTGATGGATTTTTGAAGCCATGTAAATTATTGTTTAAATTGTTATTATATTAAATAAAACAGCCGTATTGTTACCAAATGTTTCCGATGTCATTCTTCTTTATAATTTTTTGTAGCTTACCCCTACTTTCCTTTTAGTCTAGTGTGGCCATAGCTAAGAGGTAGTAGAGTAGAAGGTAACAATTATAAATTATTATAAAGGTCTATATTAATTATTATTATTAGCACCGCGTCTTACTACCCGTTCGGGTTTTACGCACTTACGCTAATGTGTAATGGTAGGGTGATTGTGAGATGAAATGGAGGACCTACAGTTTAACGTGGAATCCGAACCACGGTGGAGGCCTGGCATTCCCCACATTCACAAGATGTCTTGTCAGAGGTGAAGGAAGGGTTTGGTAATCAGATAAATCTGTGCCGGGACCGAGGATTGAACCCCGGCCGCCAGCACAGAAGTCTGACACCTTACCCCTAGACCACCAGGTCACCCCCTCTATATTAATGAAAGTTCCCACTATACAGATGGCTATATTAATATATTGGTTCTAATAATCAATGTAGCATGTCAAGAAATTTGTTGTCTATATAAACTTCAAGGTAATCCTGTATACTTCTGTGTTGTAATAGTTTTCTATTTATGCGGGTAGCTTTGTTAGGTTGGTTAGGATTGTTTATTACTGATCTAGGTTACTATATTCCCTTTGTGACTGGGCCTAGGCTTAGTACAAAAATATTATATTGAAGGTTAACTAGCCAAGATAGTACTGGTCTAAAGTGCTAAATCAGGCCTAGTAAGACCTACCAGTACACAACATACATGCAGTTAGAAGTAAAGAGTAGGTTAGTTCAATAATATTTAAATTCCACTCGTTCTTAGAATCTCAAAACAACTTTTTGTTTCGACTTATGCTATGTAAAAATAAACGCTAGGCCTACAGAGAAAGTGAATAAGACTTATCAAAGCTAGGGTCTACTCCAGTTAGCATAGACCTATAAATAATATTTGTGTTTACCATCAATAAGAAATACTGATTACCAAACCCTTCCTTCACCTCTGAGAAGACATCTTGTGAATGTGGGGAATGCCAGGCCTCCACCGTGGTTCGGATTCCACGTTAAACTGTAGGTCCTCCATTTCATCTCACAATCACCCTACCATTACACATTAGCGTAAGTGCGTATAACCCGAACGGGTAGTAAGACGCGGTGCTAGTAATAATAATAATAAGAAGAAATACTTTTAAAGATTTGACTTTACTTGTATTTATTTCTATAGACGATCCAATTACTCAAATAATATACGTCATTTGATATAAAGTATTCAAGTCAAAATAATGTACGATAAAAATATACTCACTTTTTGGAAATTATAGGGAGATTTAAAAATCCTAGTAATTTGCTCCCACGCTTTCTTCTTAGCTGTGATGGTCCTAACATCCGTTATTTTATTCAACAGTTGGAAACTACCTAACTAATTCCAATAAATACAATTTTTCTTTCTCACTTCACCACATGCTCTTAATTAATTATAACATTTCTATAAATGCGTGGACATACTTAAGCAGGCTAGCAAACTTTACAAGTACAATCGACACTTTAGAAGACAGTGGTTGTAGAGAATTTTATTTACCCTCGAGGTGTGGTACTTCTGTGTAAGATTTCTCCACGTGACCTTGAGTGACTCAAACCAGACGTTCTAGCACAACACACCTCCCTTCCCCCAGACTCTGCCTTTCTCCTACGCCAACATCGGCTTGCATTCTAGCCTTAGATAGGAAAATGTTTGTTTTCTTTGTGAGTTCCTATCCATCTTTCCTGAACTTTCTTCTAAATATAACACACTAATTATTATTGGTATTTTCATTTCAAAGAAGTTTACTGAAGTTATAATAAACCAATGCCTCAAAAAGTATTTTTAATTAGATGTTTTATTTTTCATTGTAAAAGCAATAATTTGCCCCACAAGTGATCACACTATTTTATTATTGCATTAAAAGTAGAACATTTTTTGTAAATGAATATTGTCTAATGACCTATGATTTAACTTAGTCAACAAAAGATAGACAAAACCAAAAATATTTTAAGCAGTCTTGAAACAATTATCCAGATTTAAGTTACAAACACTTATTACAAATATAAATTCCAGTTTAACAGTTTACAGACAACCACATTTTCAAGTTTCTATTACCCGATAAAGTTCATGACAACCAAATGCAAAATTATGTGTGCAAATATGAAGTCTGCAAACCCGCGCTCCGGACTGATTCCATAAAACTGACTTTTGTTCTGTGGATTCACTTGAAGTCTCAGACAAACTGGAACAAAAACCAATCAATTATTTAAATTACAATATTTTTATATTAAAGGTCAGCACAGGAAATATGAGGTTCTAAAAAATAAATTGCATTCTTTGGTTACTATTAGATGGATTTATAGTCCATGTCAAAGGTCCTATTGATATTGTTTAAAGAACATGTGATAAGCCATGGATAGCAGTGAAACCCAATTTTTAAAAGAAATTAGCTAAATCTTTGTGTTGCATCCTAAATAATTGTTATTGTTTGCATTCTTCTATAGAAGTAAACATAGAGTAAACATTAAGTGTAACGTTGACTAATAGTGTTTTAGCATTTAAAAATATAAGCATTAAAAAAGTATCAAAATTAAAAACCTATCTCATATCCCGTTCGGGTTATACGCACTTACGCTAATGTGTAATGGTAGGGTGATTGTTAGATGAAATGAAGGACCGACAGTTTTAACGTGGAATCAGAACCACGGTGGAGGCCTGGCATTCCCCACATTCACGAGATGTCTTGTCAGAGGTGAAGGAAGGGTTTGGTAATCAGATAAATCTGTGCCGGGACCGAGGATTGAACCCCGGCCACCAGCATAGAAGTCTGACACCTTACCCCTAGAACGCTAGGTCACCGGCAACTTCTATGGAGTAAGGACTTACGTATGACTATGTGATCAGAGCAATCTGATATTGTTGTATAAAGATTTCTAATGGACCCCGGACAGGAGTCTGTGTCAGGGCCTTAATTCACCATTTTTGTTCTTACGGAATAGATATTTAAGTTACCAGCACTTATAAATACTATTCCGATGTCTATTAAAGTTCTACTTTAAGCTCTAAATTAATTTTTTAAACTTACCGGCTAAAACAAAACAGCTAACAGTGGATATGAAACCACTCAAAAATGAATTGAATGGAAATGATCCCACTAGACAGCAATAAACAAATTGAATAATACCCGTAAGCAAAATATATAATAGATACGCATCTATCAGTTTTAGCTTTTTGGGAGTATTTTTAACATATTCTCCATAAAATCTGCTAATAACAGAACCAAGACTAGTCATTTTAAATTAATTTAAGTGATGTACAAAAAAATACTACTAAAACTCTTTAGAATTAACGTGGCACTTAGATTTACTAGACAGTTTAATACCAACTGCCTATAAGTAGGGCTCCACACAGATTAGCTAAAGAGGGAAACAAAATAGATAGATGATCAATTCCATAAATTTAAAACTAAAATATAAATCAAATAGAATAATATGACATACATTCAGTGATCACTATATTACACTGGATGGACATAAACACACCCCTTGCAACACACCTAATCGTGACACTAAAGTTTTACGTCTGCTTACTAGCGAGTTGACAAATGTAACGGTTTCTTTCAATGTTCTTGTGCAAAAAAAGTGTGTCTGGCGAGTAAAGGATTTTTTAATGCTTAGTACAGCGGTTCTCAAAATTTTTAGATTGTCCCTCTTGGCCATGACTAAAAGTTTAATGTATCCCCAAGATAAAAAATAAATTCAAAATTACAGGTTTAATAAAATTATGACCACATGGTATATTAAAGGTTTATATTATATTCTAGTGGGGAAAAATATCTGTAATCAAAATATTTATAATGTGACAAAGCTCCTTAGAGAGAATCCTACTGTTGTATAGTCTTAACAGTATCGCTTATCTATAATCCTAATGATAACTTTTAAAAAACATAATTTTACTGTAAAAGTCTGAAGAAATATTTTATACATTTTCTCCAGAAATTCGTTAAAAAATAATGAAAAATGTAAACACAAACACAATATTTTCAAATCAGAATTTTAATTGTAATTCTGGAGCTGATATTTTATGAATCCCAAAGTTTTTCAGTGAGAGGGGTGCGGCTGCATGGCTAGGCACAACTTTTTGATATCTGGATGTCCAAATGAATTTTTCAAGTGGAGATCCAGCTCCAAATTAGCCTATTACGGTATTTATTTTTAGGTACACGATGGACAAAAAACCACTCTCAAATAGATATATTGTTAAGAAAGGTATCATAAACTGGATGGCATGATCATCGACATGAGAAACTCGTTCAACCTTTGCAACCAAAAGTCTGCAAAAGAACTTTTCTTGTAATTGAAATTCAGGGTTTCATCATAGTACAATTCAATAATATTTTTAGTTGAAAAGAGTTTTGGTAGGCTGGAGACTTCCATAGTAGAAAAAGGTGCTCGCAATCCAGAACTCGCTTCCTAAATTCTCAAGAAAATATTCTCCAAAGTCTTCAATCAAACCCAGACAATCTCTCATTTCGTTGCAACAGAATCATGAAGCTCAATTTCATTCTATTCTACGGAATTTTCTAAAGATGGAACGAATTACAGTTGTCCCTTCACAACTTATTTTGTTGCAAATTGAAGTTTATTTTTTAAAGCTTTTATTTTGTCATGAACCATGAAGGGTGTTGTGTGTTTATCCTGCAGACCTTTATCTAGCTCATTCGGTCACTGAAATACGTCAGCCATGAAAGCTAGCCTGCACAACCACTGTTAATTTGTAAATCTGTCACTAAGCTCACACTTGCTGTCAGAGAGGAAAACTCTTAACTTCTTGTCTCATTTCATACAAACGAGCAAAATAATTTCGTTTGGAAAGACACCTTAACACGCTTTATATATTTGAGTAACATAGTTATTAATAGGCCGTTACTCTATTCATAAACAAGATAACTGCTAACGTAGAAGGTATCAAGTAGAAGATTGAAAAATTTCAGAAATCGGTCTCCAGCCGAGAGCAAATTGGGGAAAAATATGAGTGTAAACAACCAGATAAAGGTAAAAGCCAACAATTGGGGTTTTTCACAAGTCCCTTGTTATTTTACCAAATTTCTTTTGAGAGCTGCTCGCGTACCCCCTTAAAAGTGCCCGCGTACCCCAGTTTAAGAATCGCTGACCTAGTGAATTAGAATGCCCCACTTGAATACAGACATATTAATTACACTAAAGGAAGTAGTTTTACATTAAAATTATCGTTTAGGTTATAGGCTTTTATGAAGTATTACTATATTGCAATATATTTAAAATTGGCTTTTAGCTTGTATAGCCTATTGCTTTCAGAAGCCACATTACATTTAATATTCGATAGCTAAATGAAATAAGGTAGCTTAAATCTTAATGACATGTGTAGTAATATTACATTCAAACTATAATCTAGGTTATAGGGTTTTTATGAAGTATTACTATATTACAATATACATAAAGTTGGCTCTCAGCTTCTATATTACTTTCAGAAACCATATTATATTTAAGGTTCGATAAATATAATGAAATAAGTTTGCTTACAACCTTATTACTTTTATTTGAATTACCATCTTTATGTAGAAGTCTTACGTTCAAACGATCATTTAGCTTACAGGATTGTAGGAAGTATTACTATTTTAGCCTAAATCAACTTATTTTGTAACCTTCTTCCTAGTCGAAAATTAAATGAGGGTGCAAAATGTAACAAGAAAAACAGAATATCAGAGTGGGGTGCATGAATCGAACAGAGTAAAAATGATATAAGAAAATATTATTGTTATTCGGCGACTTGCAACCCACCTGGTTGCGGAAATTGGAAATGAACAACTATCATCCCCCTTAACTGACTGTAGAAGCGATGCATTAATACCTTAGAATGTTCATAGATAGGACAAGACAGGAATACAAAAGTTAAAGAAGATGATAAATAAAAAAACTAAATTTTAAGCATTAGTTATTGTGATAACACATAGCAATAGCTTAGATCCTTTATCCAAAGAAGTGTCATTTAAATACATAGAAACATTTATATGTTAAATAAACATTTTAAGTACGCTTAAGTTAATGTTTAAATTTTAATTTATAATATTACATTTTAAGTTCCTCGTGGTAACTATACCAACTATGCATGAAAAGTTCGGTTAATAAATTTGGAAGTATCTACACACACATTTTATTATTTTTAAATATTATCAAACAAGAAAATGAAATTTTAATAGTATATTTCCACTATAGAGTATTTGGTAAAATATTATCTTTAAACATTATCAAACAAGAAAATGAAAGTTTAATACCGGTAGTCTATTTTTACTTTAGAGTTTTTGGCAAAATATTATGAAACAAGAAAATGAAAGTTTAGTGCTGTATTTCAACTTTAAAGTCTTTGGCAAAATGGTACCCAATCCTTTTAAATCTACCAACGAACTATCTTTTTTTTTTTAAATTTGGAATAATGTACCCAAAAAGAATTTTGAGAAATATAAAGCTATTTTGAAGAACTAGTGAACAAATTTCACTAGAAATGACGAAAAATAGACAATTGTCATTTCTAAACGATTTTAACAGACAAAAATTATCGTAATAGAGTATGTCAGCTTGGTTGACGAGTGTAATCCTTTTGCTTAATTTAGAGTAACAGAACCTCAAATAATCTATTTTGAACAACTTGTGAACAAATTTCACTAGAAATGACGATAAATAAGAAATTGTCATTTCCTGACAATTTTGTAAACTAAGTTAATAGAAAACGAATATTTGCTTTTGATTGATCATTTTACTTATTTGGTGCAATTTGGCGTTTCCAATAGTTCATATTACATTTACAACTTAAATAGAATGCAAAAGACTGCATTTTGCTATGTATAGTTTTTGAGAAAACGGCTATACAACTTTATTGTTTTTATATAATAGATGTCCATCTGAATATTAAACATGCTTTTCATTGCGCTATTTTATTACAATAACAATATAATGTTTTATTTTTTTAAACTCCACACACTAAGAAGTGGTTTAACATTTTCAAAGCTGAAAGTTATCATCAAATTCCAATTTACTTTGAAACAAATATTAGGAGAGATATAGCTAGTAAGCTACAGAATAAGGAAAGGGTTGTGCATATAGCTAAAAAAAAAAAAA
>CABFVX010003645.1:47995-66355 GCA_902151425.1 Timema shepardi | reverse complement strand
TCACTCTGGGTTAACCCCCCCCCCCCAATAATTTTAGTTTTAAGTTTATCTGTGTATTTGTGGCATCTGCCCCTTTTGGATGCTACAAAGATACCCAATCAAAACTATCAAATTTAGAAAAGCATCATTGCTAAAACTAACCATAGTGTATTTTACTGATTAAATAATTTATTATTTTAGTTACAAGAATGTCCATATTTTAAACATTTTAATACTATCAATAATATTAGCCAACACGAAACCCTAACTGGATCTTTCTTACCTTGAGTTTCATTTTATACTACTGTACAAAAAAATATTTTATAAGTTGATTAGAAGAATAAAACGTATTATAAGTTTTCCTAGCTCTAAACTCTCATTTAGCTAGCAGCCCTATTATTTTAGAAATTTATTAACTATTTTCAACAAATTCCTTATTCAATTCATATATATATATATATATATATAAAAAGAATTTAGAATAGTTATATCCAACAAGAATTTTGAGCCAACAGATTTACGTTAAATATCAACATGCCGAAAAGATAATTTTGAATGAGAGGCTAAAAATAAAATTAATATCTTACCTTTTACTGGACAAGAAGCGTACTCAACGAAATCCAGCCAAGAGTAATTTTCCAAGGCAAATACACCGGTATTTATTCACTCTACAGCTCAGACTGAAATGTGTAAGATAGGAATTGGGAGGGGAGGAAGAAAGAACTATTGGACAGACCTTCGATGGAAGCTTGGTCTTACTTGTATTATATGCCAGAACCTTGGAGATGGTCAATCTAGATAGACCTATATTCTTCTGGAAGCTTGTAGTCGATTCTTATCTATGATGGATGCGGCGGTGGTGGATGAGACCGGAATTACCCCAGAGTTCATGTGACACGGTCAGTCGACTGGGCTAGTAGATTGGGGTCGGTCGTGTTGTTTTGCTCGTCATGTGTTGTTGAAGGTTAAAAGGCCACCGTAGTACTCGAAATATTTACCGAAACATGTGCGTCTTATTGATATAATTTATCAGTCATTAATAATAGTACATTGAAGAAAAAACTCCAACAGATTTAAAAGTCTCTCTTGGATTTTATTGTTTTACTTTTTGGTTTCTTTACTTCATCAACGAGAAAAAAAAAATCAACTGTCAAAAAAATCTTCATTAATTATGGAGAACTAAACTAAATTAAAGCTATAGGATCCTAGCTGTGAGATAGAGATTTAGAGATAAAATCCTGTAGTCATAACACAAAAACTCAAGATATTAGTTAAATTAGAATCTATATTTGGGCCCAGCTAGTGATGCTGCCAAGTGTTATCTTACCGAGCGCGCACGTCCATCATGGGTAATGATGAAAGAAGGAAGGACAGTGTCAAACAGAAAAAACAACAACTTGATGGCAGGAGTACACGGGGAAGGGGAGAAGTGAGATGGAGCCTGCGATCTCTTTGACAGACCACTCACATTACAGCTATTGATAAGTTTTGCTCTAGTTGAAATCAAATATTATTTCAGTTTTAAGGAATATAGGTAGGCTAAGTTTGTGTTTATATTTTTCTAGTATTACAATAACCCAAATATATGACTTTTTTTATTTTCGAGTTCTACTACCCATCCGGGCCATAAGCATATGTACTAATTATGCTAATTTACTAGGGGTAAGGAAGGTGGAATTTAGAGAAAAAGTACCAAAATTTGCAGGGAAGTGGAAAACTATTCAGGAAAAACCACCCTCCTACACCCAACTGGGATTCGAAACCCCATCTACCCAACATTGTCAGTCTAATTCAATGCGAGAATGACATCCTGGAACTCGTTCATGTATTCAAACGTTATTAAATAAATGTAGAATATTCCTTCTCAAAATGAACCCCTGCTCCAGTTGACACCAGAGACAGTGATTGTTACAACTAGGTTAATAAACATAATTGGAGACACTTGAAAGCAAAAGATATAAATGCATTTTAACAAATTAGTTTAATGAATCAAATGGCAGAGAAAGTACAAGAGTATCTTCAGAACATAAACCAATACATACTGAAACAGTCCTTAGTTTTATCCAAGTTAAGTAGCCACACAGATTGTTAAAAAAAACATATACTCTCTAAACGAGTATTTGGCGTGAAGTGCCAACTAATTAAACAGACAGGTTAAGTTATCAAAGCTCCAATCTGTTGGCTGTCGGCTTCAGACACAGATGGGCCAGCCTAAAAAATATTCAACAAATTAATAGTACAGGGTAAGTTACAATTCAGCGTTCTAGGCCTTATTTTGTCAAGGGCTGGTGCACGATGAATCAGTCTATGCCAGAAACTTTAAACGCATGACCTGAGTAGTAAACCACAAGGTGGGAGACACCCAGCTTCCACTAAAGCAAAAACATGTCTAAGAGAGAGTAATGTGAGCCGTGCCTGATGGGCAGAAAAGATCCACAAGTTGAGCACCGATACTGGCAAACAACACAAGTTAAACAATGTATATAACACAAGCCATCCCTGATGGGCAGAAATGACCCACAAGTTGATCACCGAAACAGGCGAACAAAACAAGTTAAATAAACCTAACTAGGTATTTTCGTTTGGCCTCGAACAACCAGAACTACTCCTTTCCCGACTAACCGCCTCGCTGACTACAAAATGATCATACGGGCTAAGGTGTGGGAATTCTCCCTATTTAAACTGCTGGTCTTAAGGCCCAAGCAGAAAAATGTGGAATACTAAATGAATTCACGTCAAGTAAACCAAGTCATATAAGGCTAGCCTAAGCAACATAGAATATTTATAATGAGAGTAACTAATCCTCTCGACAATCTATAAAAAAACCTAAGACTACAACACGACCATAGAACCGCCGCCTACTCCTCACCGATTTGTAGGATCAAGGAGACGTCATATTACTTACGTCGGTCCGGTCAGTTCCTCGGTGTCATCATCGTTACCACTGGTTGCGTGTGGTTGTTCTGAAGTAAGGACGTCGGAGAGTGTCGGCTATGCTTTTGGTGGTGAATATTAGTAATTGTGTTTTTTCCTAGCGAGCCATGGAGCTTTATATGGGTTGAACGCAAAGAATCATGGGAAGGATAGAAGGGGGGATAAATCCCTCTGTCACGTAGGCCCAATCTAACGAGGCTCCAAACGACGAGCAGGCCACGCGCTGCATTCAGTTGTAATCGTTGCTCGGACCTGTCAAGTGCAGTGTTTTCAGAACGGCGAGGGAGGATAGCAGTTCTGATGGTGACGGTCTTGTTCCATGAAGTATTCTAGACGTGGTACGTAACACATGGAGATGTATATATGTATAGGCCTGTATTTATATTAGGGTACAATATATATGTCCTTGACCAATGATTAAGTGCAGCAATTTTGGGCAGTACAGGGCTGAATTGGTTAGCCCGTTACAAAAAATTCAACACTTTTAATTTTTTTTTCGTATAGGAGATGCAGTTAGTAATCAAATAATCAGTTGCCAAATAATTGTGTGTAGAGCAGTCACGAGATTTCTTAGTTAGACACACTTATCAACAATATTATTCAACTCCCATCGATAGGCACATGAACTAAACATCAAACTCGTCTAGTCAGGTTTGTCGGTAACGGGGAGGTCAATACTCGAATCCCGGCTGAATGTACTGAGGGTGGATAATTTCCCACTCTCACTTCTTTATTAAGCTATAAAAGACAGCTATTTCAAAGAATATGTAGTTATTCCCTATGGCTTTGACCGTGGAACATGGTTTGAGAACCACTGGTTTGGACACTACTAGAATTCAGAAATTGAAGAACACTTGTAACGCCCTCTTTCTCTGTTCTTTACCTCGTAGCAATAGACCACTAACGAAAATACTAACAAGGATAAGAGGGAGTAATCTAACATAACAATATTAAAGAAAAAACAAAATAAGCAAGAGTCAAATGTAAAGAGTAATTTAATTCATTCAAAAATAACAAACAGTAATTTTAGTGACCTTACTATTTTCAATTATCAAATAGAACGAAGAAAAACACAGTTGAATAGATCAATGCTAAAGAAGATTAATGCAATTAGACCAAGTTAGCATTATATCAATAAAGCTATTAATAAACAGTAAATCAATACTTATCCAAGAAAAATATAAAAATCTTGAAGAGCCTTTCTAAATTGTTACAAAAGCGTTTGAATATCTACAGACATTACGAAAATATTAACCTTTCCAAAGTAAAGCTATATCATTATTTTACATACTTTTACTTTAAATATCAAATTTTACACAAAACGAAAGTACCTTCAAGTACTACAATACATATTTTAACTACAAACATTAAGTTAAAATATACACGAGAGTTTAACATCTCAAACCTAATGCAAACTCACGCGGGACTACTTGATTCGGCATCATTCAACTACAAAACAAAGTTTAACAATGATATTAAGTTAATTAACATTAGAAATTTGCAAAATTTACGTTACAAAAAATATTGAAACCCTCCTCCTGATCTCATTGCTGATTACGTCCTCCATATAACCCTCCCCTACAGCCCCATCGCCTACCAACCCAGGACATGTTGGTTCTTGATGATTAATTATTAATGATTGTTAATTCATTATTGTTAATTGATTTTTGGCTAGGATTGAGGTATTGGAATTTTTATTCATTGATTAGGACGTTGTGGTTTATTAGAACCTCGCGCTATGGCTGTCGGGGGTAGAGTTCGATAAATGGTTCCCCTACCTTGAGACCCCCCTCCTTCTTAGAGGTATGTGTTGCAACACTGGCGGGTCGACAAGACACATCAGGACAAGAATAGATCGCGAGGGCGCAATGGGTTTTCCCTGGCACCAGTATGTCGGCCCGACAAGACAAGTTGAACCAAGAATAGATATTGAGGTCATTTCCCAGGGCAACGGGGGATTTTCCCTGGCGTCAGCTTGACGGCTCAACAAGATGAGTCGAGACAAGAATATACCGTGAATTAGGTCAGTGTGTCGCAACCCCTTGGGTTTTCCCTGGCGCAGATGTGTATTGCACAAACTAGGTCATTACAGCTGGCCCACCGTTTTAGACGGGTATAAATAGATCTCAAAGCATCACAATCGGTCATTTCAATTTGTAATTGACAGCGATAATTATCAAGATGAGTTTTGATGCGCTAAAAAATTGTATAAATTCAGGTATGTTTTAAGTAGTTTTGTATATTTTAATAGTTACTATTTTTTATAACATCTTGGTGTACACCGGTTTTCTCTTCTTCTTTGAAAGTTGACGAGCCTTTGATGCCTGGCGAGCCGGCTCCATCTGTGGGTCCCAATAGCCTAGACCAGATGCCGAACTTTACCGACGACGGGATTTGCTTAGCTGATGGCGATTGGTCTATGGGTAATTAACAGCCTACAACATAGATTTTAGAGACTTGCAGGCGTTTTTTTATTTCCCGTAAATGATAATTAATATGTATTTATTTAATTTCAGACTACTGGGATCCATACGGGCTGGATAAAGGTTTGCAGGGCAATATAGCGGGCACAGCGATGCTTCTATCGTGGAATGCCCAGTCGGAGGTAGGCCCAGCGCCCGATGCACAACACAACGTCGCGGGCGTCCCCGGTGACCTCGCACTACCCCGTGGCTTCCTCTCGAAGGTGACCCTCTCGTCTGCATCCTTCTACGGTGGAGAAAACACGCCCCCCAGCAGTTTGGAGTGATTTGGACGTGATCGACCAGCTGATATGTAAGTACCATCTACAAGTAACCATACTATGGCCACTATTTTGAAAATAGCCTATATGTGTAGCTCTCTCTCTCTCACAAACCACCGTTGTGTCGTCAGCTGCTCGTTCAGCGAAGAATGTCTTGTACAACTTCTGTATAATTGTGAGCGGTTGCACACAGCTTAGAGCAGAGAAAACTATATTGCTGCTTTAACCTCTTATTAAAAAATCCTAACTAATTTAGCACCGCATCTTAATACCCGTGCGAGTTATACGCTTAAAAACCCTACTTAGCCAGTGGGTGGGGGGGGGGGGCCCCGGGTACANGGGGGGGGGGGGTCCCGGGTACAATTCCATGGCATAAGCGAAAATACTGAGGTAGGCACTTATTAAATTCACGTTTACAATGTGCTTGAACAAATATGTAACCAACACCTTAACGCTTTTGTATAGTAAACTATGGGTCTCGGGTTTATTTTCCATTCAAAGACAGAAAATTATAATTGTCATTTACGTTCACGTTTACAATGTGCTCGGTCAAATATTCAACCAACACTTTAGTGCGTCTGTATAGTAAACTATGGGTCCCGGGTTTATTTCCCTTTCAAAGACAGAAAATTATAATTACAGTCTTAGACCCTTATTAAATTCACGTTTACAGTGTGTTCGATCAAATATTCAACCAACACTTTAGTGCGTCTGTATAGTAAACTAGGGGTCCCGGGTTTATTTCCCATTCAAAGACAGAAAATTATAATTGCCGTCCTAGACAGTTATTAAATTCACGTTTACAATGTGCTCTATCAAATATTCTATTTCCATCAAGAGTAAACTTAATTCTGTCCACTTTCATTATGACGTGTTTGCGTGGTTGTGCGTTGCTTGCAGGGCTGAAAGATAGCATCGAAAGCCTGTTTTAAGTTTACAGATATTTCTTGCAGCTAGCAAAGAGTAATTATATTGTTGATTTAGCCGAACATTAAAGTGTGTGAGAGAGAGAGAGAAAGCCTATATGTATGCAGTGCCAAAGGACCCTGGTTCGAATCCAAACAGGGGCTGAAAATGAGAGTTTATCCGCTCGGGACTAAATTTTTTGTAGTTGTACTAGGTTGTCTTAGACACTTATTAAATTCACGTTTACAATGTGCTCTATCAAATATTCTATTTCCACCAAGAGTAAACTTATGAACCAACAAATAGCGCCGAAAGCCTTTTTTAAGTTTACAGATATAGTTTGCAGCTAGCCAAAAGTAATTGTAAGGTTGATTTAGCCAAACATTAAAGTGTGTGAGAGAGAGAAATCCTGTATGTATGCAGTTCCAAGGGGCCCTAGTTCGAATCCATATAGGGGCTAAAAATGAGAGTTTATCCGCCCTGAACTAAATTTTTGTAGTTGTACTAGGGTGTATTTATTAGACACACTTTGCGAAAAGTCCCGGGATCGATTCCCTACATGGGTGAAAATGTATGTTTAACCTTCATAGTGTTAAATTAACTGTTTTGGTAGTTGTACTAGGGTTCAACTGTATTTATTAGACACACCTTGTGAATGCTGGTTTCAGCTAAAGAAACTATGTTTAGGAAAAAAAATGTAACATAGTATATTAAAACCGAAAGTATTATACATTTTAAAGGAAAAAAAATACGCGCATGTTTGTAACAGTGCTTGCTTTGACGTGTATTATAGTTGAAATGGAGGCCGGAAATGGCAGGACGACCATGTCGAATCCGTCTCACCACACTGCAGGAGCACCGCCACCGAGCCTAGGAGACGGTGCTCGAGCCCCGGCTGCAGTGAGGGAGACGGGGATCGTGGTTGTCCCGCAACGTGTGGAGCCACGACAGCGGGACCGTCTTCAACCCGGCAACAGGGATTTAGTGGCCCGGTAAATCAGGTAGGCGGGACCCTGTTAAATGGTGCCTCTCTTCGGATCGTCGAAGAGAGGATTAAACAATTGAGGCATTTCTTTTATAATGGTAGAGTAATTACCGTACATCTTGGTGCTCCAGCAAGAGATCGTGACGCATTAAGCTGGTTTGAAAACAAATTACTAATTTGCTCTATCGGCTACAGGATCATGGCGTTAGCGCCGATGACCACATCGGTTTACTTTTGAATAGCACGGACTCTACGTTAAACCCTGTATATGTCTCATTTAGGTGAGCACACCAGTTAGACGCTCGAGCCGTGCTCAATAACGTAAGTCAAGTTTTGCAAAGTAATACTTTGTTTTGGAGTACAGCACTACTGTACGTTAAACTCGGCCACTTAAAGGAGCCTTGCAGGAGGGGTAATCATAGATGTGATAAATTCTCTCCCGCAATCACATATAGCCGTAAAAACCATGGGATCATTATGATTCAAAATAGCGACACACTTTTCCTTGCCCGTGCATTGGTTGTCGCAAAAGTTATATGTGATATTAAAAGAGAACCAGGATGCATGGATGTGAAGACATTTAAACAAATCAAAATTGGTCGTCCTATTCAAAAACTCAAAGCAGAGGAAATATGCCGTGATGCCCGTGTGAATCTTTTGAAAGATGGTAGAATAACTGAACTGAATCAATTTCAAACATACCTCTCCGAATACCAAATCACAGTGTTCAGGGAACGTCGGGGGAGACAAGTCCTATATGAGGGGCCAACTCCTCCCAAACATTCCTTTAAGGGCTATCCTGATTTGTATTTTCACGACGATAAGCAAAACCATTTTGATATATTAACATCCCTCACGGTGGCATTTAAGTGTGGGTATTTTTGCCGCGAATGCCGTGTGCCGTTTGATCATAAGAACAAGAACAAATTTGCATCCGCGTGCAAAAAGTGATACGCTAAAGTGGTTTGTAGTGGAGGCCAAACTGTGGTCTGTAAAGATTGCGGGCGGTGGTTCACAAATCAGACATGCTTTGATAACCATAAACGTCCCGGTTTTTTCAGAGGTCACAGGTCGGTCTGTGATGTCAAAAAGGTTTGCGAGGTCTGTGGTCAATTTTTCGGTTTGGAAAAATCAAATTATTCACATAGGTGTTATGAGACTTTTGTAGCATATGTTAGACACATCATCCTTTTGGTCATTTCTGTTATCTGAAATAGTCCCCATCAAAGCCGTCACTGGAAAATAGTAATTACAAGTTTGTATTTTATGATTTTGAATGCAGGCAAGAAACGCTTCTTCAAGGTGCAGCCGGCACGTACATGCACGAACCTAACCTATGTGTCGTGCAGACGTGTTGTAAGGCTTGCGTACATATAGATGCAAATGACCATCATTGCTCAGAATGTGGGGGCGATAGGACTCGCATATTCAAGGGCGATACCACAATGGCCCAATTTTTTGGATACATAGAACAAATTAAAGCTTAAAACTTGAGGATATCACCCTCCTAGGCCATAATGCATAATCCTATGATGGTAATTTTATTTTAAAATATATGATGGAATTAAAAAATGGGCTCCAGAACTTATAATAAACGGTGGGAAAATCATGTCCATGCGATATGGTTCGCTCCACTTTATTGACTCGCTGAACTTTATCCCGATGTCGTTGTCCAAATTGCCCAAAACGTTCGGCTTGGACGAGTCTTTGGCCAAGGGATATTTCCCCCATTTTTTCAATAAAAAAGAAAACAGGGGTATAGGGCTCCCTTGCCGCCAAAGGAGAACTATGGCTTCGGCGAGATGTCAGTTGAGGGAAAGGAGCACTTTGAGAAGTGGTATGACGCGTTGGTCAAAGAAAATTATGTATTTGATTTTAAACACGAGTTGGAACTGTATTGTGTGAAAGATGTAGAGATCCTACGGAAGGCCTGCCTGAAGTTTAGAGACATGCTTATGGAGGAAGCAAAGGTGGATCCTTTGAGAGAGGCGCTTACAATAGCTGGAGCGGCCAGGTTGGTTTACCGCCGAAGTCATCTTAAGGAGAATATTATCGGTATTATCCCTAACGGTGGCTATCGGTGCGCAGACCAACAGTCACACGTCGCTGTACAATGGCTCTGCTGGGAGGCCCATCAACGCGGTGTCTCTATTCTTCATGCGGGTAACGGCCGTGAGGAATATGTGTTAGGCCAACGTTGTTAAGGCTGGAGGTACCACCATCGTCTTCCAGTTCTGGGGCTGTTATAGGCACGGGCGCCCTCTCTGTTACCCTGACAGGACCACCGCTATCAAAAATGGTTCCCAAGAGACCATGGAGACGCGTTATGAAGCGACCACGGCTTGTGTTGAAAAGTTTAAGAATACCGGCTACACGGTCGTAGAGATGTGGGAGTGTATGTTTAATGCGATGAAACGCACAGAAAAGGACTTTGCAGCAATTTGTACTCCGGCACGAGGTGTATACCAAGGAGCCTCTCAGCCCTAGGGATGCATTCTTTGGCGGGCGTACAAATTGTGTCGAGCTCTTTCACGAAGCAGACCTTTCTTGTGGGGAGAAGATCAAGTACTTGGATGTATGTTCATTGTATCCATACGTTTGCAAGTACAAAAGATACTCCGTTGGCCACCCCAAAGTTCACTTGGAACCAAATTGTCCGTCTATAGATCAAGTAGAAGGCATAGCCAAAGTTACAGTGACGCCTCCGCGGGATTTATTCGTGCCCGTATTGCCTACATGGATGCACGACAAACTAATGTTCATCTTGTGAAGGAAATGTGGGGAGTAGAAAAACCAAGGTGCGTGTCAGAACAACGACAACAAATATCACTGGTTGACAGGCGTCTGGGTGATTGACGAGATACGGAAAGCCGTTAAGAAAGGCTACACCGTTGAAGCAGTACACGAAGTGTGGGAGTACAATGAGTCTGTTTATGATTTTCAGATACGTTCTGGTGGATTGTTTCAGGGGTACATTGATCCTTTTTTGAAAATTAAGCAAGAAGCCAGCGGTTGGCCAGAGTAGTGTACCTCACAAGAGGAAAAGTTAACTTATATTCAAAATTATGAGGAAAGGGAAGGGGTAAAACTCGATTTCGGATCTGTTTGTAAAAACCCTGGTCTCCACACTCTGGCTAAACTCTTTTTAAATTCACTATGGGAAAAGTTTGGGCAAAGACCCAATTTACCACACGTAGCCGTTGTTAACGATTATCAGGGTATCCACAAGTACCTGACGGATCCGTACATCACCGTGGACATCGTCATTGATGTTAATGATGAGGTTATGTTGCTCAATTACAAGGATGCGCGTGATGCATGCCGCTCTAACCCTAACACGAGTGTGGCGGTGGCATGCTACACGACTGCTATGGCTATGTTGCACATATACAGCATCCTTGAACAATTGGGGGACCGCGTTTTGTATCATGCTACAGATAGCGTTCTATTTACTGAACGCCCCGGCCATTGGAGTCGACCGACTGGAGAATTTTTAGGTGATCTCACTGATGAACTTCAGGATTACGGACCGGGAAGTTACATTAGCGCCTTTGTATCAGGCGGTCCCAAGAATTTCGCGTACCGAGTTTGTGTTGGTGGCGATCCTGCTAAAACAAAAACGGTGTGCAAGGTTTGAGGGATCACAATAAATTATGGCAACCGGGACGATGTTAATTTTCACGTTTTGAAAGCGATATTCACTGAACAGGCTACGGAAAGATAAATACAGATAACGCACAAAAGCGTAAAAAAAAAGTTCTTGCGACTGTATGTACCGTTTCGCAGACTAAAGTCTACCGGCCCGTGTACACCAAACGTAGGATAATCGATGATTTTAATACGTTGCTGTTTGGTATCGGAGTCCTTGTAACGCACTTGCCACTACTGGAAGGTGATCATTTATACGGGCTGATTAATCATCTTTTTTTTCTTTCACTCTAGACAGTTCCACTTACATGCCATTTTTCAAAAAATTGAGATTTTTCATTTTTTTCTGCATGAAAACAAGCATATTTTTATTTATTTTATGCACTTGGGCTACATTTTTATATTTTTTTATTTGCCAGTACAATCCTCCGCCTACATGATTTTTTCTAGTCAATTAGTTGTATATATATATATATATATATATATATATATATTTCAAATCTAGTCAAATATAATAAACTGTTTGTATATGTATATATATATTTTTTTCTTTTAAATATAAAACCGTCTCTATGTATATAGCATATTTAGTACCAAGGCCACTATTCCCCTTATGTATACATATATATTGTAAATATTCCCAGAATAATTTTCAGCTTTGTAAAATCTGTTATGTTTGTGTTAATAAATATAAATTGTTAATATTCACAGTATACTTTTCACTGTGTGTATACTTTTTTTCATGCTTGTAAATAAACATTGTAAAAACTGTTATGTTTGTGTCTTAACGTCTACACCCGCACCTCCCTCCTATCCTTTTAAATACAAGCTTATATAGCTTATAAGCTCAGTCTCAAACATTATGCACAAGTTGAAACATCCATTTTCGGCCATCATAAGCGGCCCTTCCGGCTGTGGAAAGTCACATTTTGTAGTAGACTTTATCCGTCACTTGGACACAATATGTGACGTTAAATTGTACAAAAAATCACATGGTATTATGCTTTATGGTAGCCGGGGTTCGAACAAGACGCGGAAAGTCCCCACGTCATAGTCTGTAAGGGTTTGCCGGAAATGGATGACATCTGTAATGACTCTCCACAGATGATTATCCTGGACGACCTGATGCGTGAAGCCAACGAAGTGGTCGTCGACCTTTTCACCAAAGGATGCCACCATCAAAATATTAGCATCATGTACCTTACACAAAATATATTCCACCAGGGCAAAGGACAAAGAGAAATTTCCATAAACGCACATTATAATGTGCTTTATAAAAATCCCTGAGATAAAGTTCAGATTCAGCACTTTTCGCGTCAAGTCTGTCCTGAAAATCCGCGTGTTTTACAAGAGGCTTATACTGATGCCATAAGTACTCCTCCAGGCTATATATTGTTAGATTTAAAACAAGGTACAACAAACTGGTTCAGATATAGGACCTACACAAATGTTGGGTGCTGCGTGTACCTACCACGCAAAATCTATAAAAATACCGACACTTCCCACTTACAGATAATTTCATAACCATGAGTCTCAAAGTGCTGAAGCAGGCACCTCTTCTAGGTGCGATGTATAGCATGAATCCACAGCAACGTGTCGCCTTGATGAAAACGGCCGACAAGAAGCTGGTTAACTCTGTTTGCTAGTGTGCTTACAACACTTTGAAAGGGTGCGTGCCTTTGAAAAGAGCTCAGAAGACAAAGTTACGTGCTCATAAGCAGAGTTACGCAAGTTGGTCAAACGAGGAGTGTCCTGGAAGAAGAAGAGATGACTACTCGTTCTGAAGGAAGGAGCTTTCTTGTCCTTACTCTAAGCCCCTTTAATCAGTGGGGTCCTCGTTTCCTTATTCAACAAGTAAATAATGGAACACATGAAAAAGATGATGATATTGGTGTCCCCGGAAACATTACACCGTTACAAGCAACCACACCAACAAGTGGCATCGGCAACAAATCTAGTGGTCTCCGAGTTGGACAAGGAAATGGAATAAACTTGACGACAATTCTAAATGGACTTTATACCAACAAGTGCTACAGCGCTATCTGCACTTTAGTCAACACCCTCAGCCGCCTGAAAATACCACCACCACCAACACCACCCCTGAAGTGTCTGTAATTCCCATCTCAGCTGTATTTAATACTGTACCACCACAGGCACGTAAAAAAGCTGAACTTTTACTAGAACATATCATTTCCTGAGGCGGCATCTCTTGGGACTCAAACGGAGAAGTGAGTATTCAAGATACGCCTCTCCGGGGATCCAATATTGTGGATTTAGTCAACGATCTGGTCAGAGCAAGAAAACACAGCGAACCGTCAGTCTGGTGAGGGTTTCTCACGGCACTGCAAAAAATAAACGTTCCGAAAGAATTTATTGTAAATCCGAAAAGTTTGGGGCACATTAGAGATCCGACATCCATACCACAACCACCTACACTGTCACAACGCCCTAAGAAGAAGTAACTGAAGAGGATAGATGAAAACAGGTGGCTGCCATTCAGAGCTTAATGGCCCGTCTACCTGACATCTAATACGATCCTTCTAATCCTGCAGGGTTTGCAGAAGCGGCGTCGCTCATAAAGGCGTCCAAGAAAGATCCCGAAAAAGTTCGAGAATGGCTTCGTGCGCAGGACGCTTATACCCTACACAAACCGGTGATAAAAATGTTTCCACGCAACAAGTACGTGGTGTCAAACATTGACAATCTCTGGCAAGCCGATCTCAATGCTATGCGTAGTCTCGCCAAATACAACGATGGTGCAGTGTACTTGCTCACCGTCATCGACGTGTGAAGCAAGATGGCTAGGGCGAGGACGCTTCCATCCAAGACGGGGAGCGACGTGAAAGACGCCTTTCGGGACATTTTCAAGCAAAGCGGCCGTAAACATCTAATTATACAGACGAACAAGGGGACAGAGTTCACGGCACGTCTAGTCCAGAAATTTCTCAAGCAAGAAGGCGTGCATTACTACACCACTCATAATCCGCACGTGAAGGCAAGCATCGTGGAACGATTCAATAGAACGCTGAAAGGACGCATGTGGCGCTACTTTAACTAAAATAACACATATCGGTATGTGGACGTCCTCCAAGATCTAGTCGACGCTTACAACGGTGCAAAACATTCCAGTATCAAGATGGCACCCGCCAACGTTTCAGAAACTAATGTGATTCAAGCAAGAGATAATCTGTACAGCAAAAGGCGTCCAAACTCGAAGCCTAAAATAAAAGTCGGAGACACGGTGCGTATTAGCAAATCCAATATGCTGTTTGAAAAGGGCTACGAAAGCAATTGGAGCGAAGAGATTTTCAAAGTCAGCAGTGTTGTGTTGCGACAACCTATCGTCTACAGACTCACCGATCTTGACTGTGAAGAAGTGGAGGGGACGTTCTACGTACCTGAATTGCATCGCGTACGTCTCCCTGAAACTTTTAAAGTTGATAAAATACTACGTGTCAAGGGTAAAGGTGCCAGAAAGAAAGTGTACGTGCAGTGGAAAGGTTACTCCACCAAATTTAATTCCTGGATTCCTGCCAGTTACGTCAGCGCACTACCATGAAGGACTAATTTTACACCACTTTGCCGAGCGACAGCTCTATGAGATATTTCCCGAAAAATACCCTCACGAATAATTTCACTACGCAACTTCCTTACCATCTTACAATCAAAGGCCGGTGGGAAGTCGCCCTGGCTGAATATCAATATCCGTGTTCTTTCACCACCGTACCCGAGGGTCAAAATATTGTATGGTACAACTGGGTGGACGCTAACGGCGTGGAACTAATATTCAAGGATCATATCCCTCCTGGAAACTACTGCACTATCCATGAATTGAGAAAGCTCTAAACGAAATAGAGACGTTTAAAGGGGATTCCGGAGTTGTATTCAAGTAAACAAACCCCATTAAAAAGTGGACGTTATCTCTTCTCCACCAAATATACAGCTGCTGACTCTATCAAGCCACCTAAGTATACAGCTGCTGACTCTGTCAAGCCACCTAAGTATACAGCTCGGTTTCGATCCTCAGTCTAATCTGATCAAAGTACCAATGTCACCATACACGCCAACTCTCTACTAGGCCTGCTCTCGCAAATGTACATCTACACGGATTTCATCGAGCCTCATCCCGTGGGTGACATTGTGGCACCGCTGTTACGTGTCGTCGTATCAACAACATAAACTATCTCTACGGCATACATAATACATCTAGCTATGATCCGTTGCACTACATGCCCGTGCTTAGAAGGGAAATTGAAAGCTTGTAAACCAATATAAGAACCGACACGGGTGAACCTGTACCCTTCGAGTTTGGAAAAGTGTGCGTTAAACTTCATTTTCGACGCTGCTCAACATGAACTGTCCCTATAAAAGATACTACGTCAACCAGGCTGGAACAGGAATATCTTCGATCTACCACGGTGTTCCCTATCAACGAGGGCAAAGAATAGGAAGTATTTTCAATGGCCTTTTCAAAAGAGTCTTATCATTGCTGAGAAGCGGCGCTAAGGCCATAAGAAAACAGGTGTTTCATACGGGTACCGATGTGCTATCCTACGTTGCCAATCAACTGCTGCCTTTCAAAGAGGCCCTACGGCAGCGTGTCGGCGAGGTTGGAACAAAACTGAAACGCAATGCTGAACAGAAGATCAACACGCTGATGACCGGCTCAGTCTATAAAGGGCGTCATAAGAAGCAATGACGTCAGTCTAAGGTCGTCGTCCGACGTAAAAAAGGCCAAGAAAGAAGCTAAAGATATTTTCAGTTAAAATGTCGTTTCTACACCCCCAGTCGGCCGAGTGTGCCAGAAGTGAACTCGAGCTCGTTTCTGTGCCACCCACTCAAACCAGTCTTGAAAGTGGGCAATGGCTCCAGTACAAACCTGTCTCTTCCCTCACAGTTGATTACCCCATCAAATTTACTGGACAAGGTGCATTCTATATCGATCTTTCACAGACTATGCTCTATCTCAGGGTGGCCATCATGATACCCGACGGTGGCGCTTTCATCGAAGTGGATCAGATCGCTCCCGTCAACAACTGGTTGCATTCGCTATTCACACAGGTGGACGTGTTTTTAAACCAAAAACTAGTCTCACCACCCAGCAGCACGTATGCCTATAGAGCGTACATTGAGTCGCTGCTCAATTACAACAGTGAAGCCAAAAGAACGCATTTGACTTGCAGTCTGTGATTCACAGACAGCCCCAGAACCTTTGAGGAGGCTAACGCCGTCAACAAGGGATTTGAGGCCCATCGCAATCTCACCACGAAAAGAAAGACGGTGTTTTTTTTTTTGCTGTATCTACACGGTGATGTGTTTAACCAAGAGAAATACCTTTTGAACGGCACTGAACTCAGAGTCAGGTTGGTCCGTTCCCGGGACGGGTTTAGTCTTATGGCCGTCCCTGAACTCCCTCACTTTAAGGTTCACATCGTTTAAGCCGGCCTTCTAGTGTGACGTGTCAAAGTAGCACCTTCTATAGTGTTGGCACATGCCAAAGCATTAAACGTTAATCCCACAAAATATCCCATTACCCGTGTGGAAGTAAAAACACTCATTATTCCTACGGGCGTTAAAGGGAAATCACTGGACAACGTATTCAACGGACAGTTACCCAAACGGTGTATCGTGGGATTTGTGTCCAACGATGCGTTCAACGGAGACGCCACTAAGAACCCGTTCAACTTTCAAACCTATGGCATGAACCATTTCTCTCTGTATGTGGATGGGGAACAAGTACCACCGAAACCGTTACAGCCCGATTTTTCAAACGGACACTATGTCATGTCCTACCACACACGGTTTTCTGGAACGTGTATCCATTTCATGAACGAGGGTAGCGACATCACACGAGAAGCCTTCCCCAAGGGATATCATCTCATGGTTTTTGATCTCACACCTAATCTGTCCGCCCATATGACATCGAATTGGAATTTGATGAGGCACGGCTCTCTAACCATCAAAGTGAGCTTCACCCGGGCTCTCGCCGAAACCGTCATCTGTATCGTGTACAGGGAGTTTGCCAACATCATCACCATTGACAAGGATAGAAACGTCGTGACCGATTATGGAAGTTAATATAAACGGCTTCCCGCCCCTTACTCCCCTCATTTAAGCCATGGACGTCATTGTGGATTTCCAGAGCTTCATCGACGACAACAAAGAGTTTATCGTCAAGGAACTGAGTATTTTATCTGTATGCGGCACATTACTTCAACATTGGGTGTTAAAACCCCCATACGCTATCGAGGAACTTTCCACCGATGCCAGAAAGAAAGTCGACTATATAGTTAACATTCTGCATGGTATCACCTGGGATAGCGGTGATGTGGATTACAGCCTTCTCGAATCCCTCATCTCCCGTGCCACAACGTGTGCAGAAACCGAAATTCGAAAGTAATCGCGTTGATACACAGGTTCTACCAACTGTCAGTGAAGTAATACTTTTTTTGGAAACTGAGTGTACACACCTAGAGGCGGCCAATCTGTCGCATAAACTTTCACCAAAACCAACGATAATGCTAACACACTCATTTTCACGCCCACTATCATACATACCAACTAGGACGGTTCTTTTATCTGAAAATATAGGTTCAAATAATCACTGCTCGTTTTGCAAACAACCAGAGCATAATATTTATAAATGTACAGATTTTCAATCTTTAACTCCACAGAAGAGATTTGTATTTATTAAATCAAATCGATTCTGTGTTAATTGCCTAGGTACTTCACATCGTATCTCAAACTGTCAGTTAAAACATGTGTGTCAACAATGCAATAAACCTCATCACACATTGTTGCATCTTTCTCCTCAATCACCTGATGCAACACAAACAACTGTCTCAAACAACAGTTGACAATTACAGAAACTTCACACTGAACCGCTGAGAAACCATCGTGCTACTTTTCACCCAGACACCCCTACTTATTCACAGTTGACCGATTCTCCAACTAAACCTTTTGTTGGTCTGTCTTCAACAACTAATAATATTGTACTCCTAGCCACAGCTCTAGTCCACATTACTACACCCTCCAGCAATACACAAATGGTGCGTGCGATATTGGACTCGGCGAGTCAATCCACGCTGATCACTGAACATTGTGCACAGTTGCTGGGCGTAAAACGTAACTGCCTCAAACCCAGTAACGTCCAGGGGATATCATC
>CABFVX010003645.1:17483-43811 GCA_902151425.1 Timema shepardi | reverse complement strand
CCCCCCCCCCCACCCCCACACACACTTTGGAAAATTTAAATTTTTATGGTTGCGATCGTTTGTTCCGTATTGTACCGCAAAAAGGCTCGTTTAATCCGTATTTGTTCTTGCACTAATGGGGAATAAATTTGTGACACTTTCCACTTTGAAAGATCCATGTATTTACGATTGCATTCGTTTGTTTCGAATTGTCCTACAACAATTTCGTTTGTTCCGTTTTTATGATCTCACAAATGGTATGTTTACATTGATAGGGCCAACTTTACAATATCTCCCCCCCCCCCACTTTTGAAAATTGAAACTTTTATGGTTGCGATCGTTTGTTTCTTTTTTTTATATATACGTCCCCAAAATTAACTATACTTTAACATTTGACATCCATGAATTTGACCTTCTCCCCTTTTAAATTTTTGTTTTTATGATTACAATACTTTTTCTTTGTTAGTTCCAGAATGTTCCGCAAAAAAATCAGTTTTTTTCGTTTTGATACGCTCACAAATGATATGTTTACTTTGGACCTCCATGAAGCTGCCTTACCGTCCTTTACCCTTAAAAACATTTAAAAAATAAATTTTATGATTGTAATAATTTGTTCTTCGTTTGTTACAGATGATTCCTTAAAAAAAACGCACATTTCGTTTTGGCAGGACAACACAAGATTTATTTACACTAAGAGCGTGGATTGCCGCCTTTATGACAACCATATTCTCCACATGAACAGACACAACTTTTAAAAATAAATATTTTATCTTTGCAATCAATAGATAGTTCTTGGTTCATTTTAGATTTTTTTTTCGAAGATTTCCATTTATTTCTTTAATAAAGCCTCAATAATTTTTTCTAGTAGTAGCTCTTTCACATTCTTTCAAAACTTGAACATTTTTTGTTCAAAGTTTGTTATTAGTTTGAGTTCCTTAACGTGTTTATCTTTATTTTATTCTAAATTTCTTTTTAAAAAACTTGTTTATTTCATGTTGATAGTTTTAAAATTAATATATTCTTATCACTATTCTAAGCTCTATTTCCTCACCTCAACTAGATAAAATATAACAAAATTTGTATTTATAAATATCAATATCACTACAATATGAGTCTAACTATTTCAAGAGTAAACCTGTGAATGATCGTTCAAACAGAAATCTCGCATGGACTGCAGATAACTTGTGTTTATGTGATAATACAGGTGGAGTAACTGCTGTGTGTTGCGCGAACTGTGGAGGCGGGCTATCACCCGTTCTTGTCAACTAAGCTACACATCCCTACAAAGTTTTGATCCCGCGAGCCAACTTGTAATTTCAGTGCATACTTTATGGCATACGTAAATCAAGTTATTCAGTAAAAGTCGCATATTTAAATCTTAATTATATACATCTATAAATCGCATGAATACTAATATTTATAGATGGATTAGTATTATTAAACAATTGTTGAATTGTGTTGATTTTAAGGGAACTTTATATGTTTATATAGAGTATGCTTATACCTACACTGAAATAGCAGCTTTATCAAATAGGTATAGTATTAAAAATACTAAATTTCTATTTTCAAAATTTTATATCAAAAAGTGTGGCCTAAAACTAGATTCGGAAAACGTTAAATCTGAAGTTTCTTACCCTCATAGCTCTTGAATAAAAATAGATAAAAATACATTTATGGTGTGTAACTTTTCATAGAAGAAACTCTTTTGAATTGCGAAAAAAAAAAAAAAATCCTGCACATATGGACTTAGTGTTGAAAAGAGCTGTCTCCTATTTAGAGCGTGTGAGAATGACGGGAAAATGGTGCAAATCAGAACTTTTTTTGCATCAACAAAACCTCAATTAGTGAGTGGGATGGGCTACGCTTAACTCTCTCCCCCTCCCCCAGCCTTTTTTCCTTTTAAATATTTTTTTCTTGCAAAACTATTCAGGTGAAAAACATCATACTTGGAATAAAAACAGTACTTTTAAGATGGCATAGAAAAATCCAATATTTTGATAGTGAGGGGGCTACTCTTAACTTGCCCCTCGCCCCCTAAACATAAACAGTCGTACAGTCTCTAGGGTTATGGTACAAAACGGTACAAAATAGGTGCAAATTGGTAGTGTATTTAAATTTTAATATAGCTGAAGTGGGGGGAGGGGGGCAACCTAAGTGGTCTCAACTCAGTTGGTTTATTATCTCCAACAAATGATCCAAAACAACTTGTTGGCTCTGACCGGCTCTCCTAACACCAACATTTTGGCCAACATCTCCAACAAGTTGGGAATGCATTTATATTGTAACACAATTTGTTGGGATTGTGTTGGTCAACATGTTGTGTTACAATATAAACTAGGCTTTTAGGAGGGCCGGTCAGATGTGTTGGATACAAACAGTATGCGTATATACATACATTAGATTTAGATCATAGAGCATAGGCAAATATTTAAAAACAGGGAAAAAGAAGGAGAAAAACAACAATGTAAACCACTTATATATTTTTAACTTAATATCCTTGATATAATATAAGCAAAGAAGTTCCGTAATCTTTATAATAATTGTTGCACCATAACGTAGTGAGTTGGTATTATTTGTAAAAAAAAAGAGAAATATTTTATTTATAGATATACAACCGTGCATGCAATTAAAGGTTTCTATGGTGATGTAAACAAACAATGAAAAGCTGAAAATTCGCTGGGAAAATCGGGCTTTCGTTGAAAACTACTCATTTTACCGACATCCTCGACACCTACCTAATCTTTAAAATGAGTGGTCGTTTATCAAAATATGTTCAGCCACTTTCCCGTAATTTTTATAACCGGAAACTTGCTTATCAAAATATATATAAGATATGATAGAGAGTGAGAGAAAATATGATAATGAAAATGAAAGAGTGAGTGTGTGAGAATGAGTGTAAAAGACTGAGAATGAGCAAGCGAGAGAGATTGAGTGAGTGTGAACGAGTGATAGTGAGAGAGTATGTATCTGTGTTAGGGAGAACTGGGAGAAGTGGGAAAAAAAAGAGTGTGTGCGAGAGTGTTAGAGAAAGAGTCTTTGTGAGAGAGAAATTGAGAAAGAGTGTGTGTGAGAGAACGTGAGAATGTATTTGAAAGAGTATGTGTGAGATAAAGTGAGAGGGAGTATATGACAGAGAGTGTCTGATAAAGTGTGTGAGGGAGTATGTGCGAGAAAGAGAGAGAATGTGAGATATATCGTTTAAGTAAAATTTTGGGAGAGAGACTGTGAGATGTATTGTGTGAAAGAGAGTGAAAATGTGAGATCGTGTGAAACTTTGAGAGAGAACGTTGTAGCAAGAGAAAGTTTTAGAAGAAAGTTTGAGAGAGAAAGATCAAGATAGAGAGTGTTTGATAGAAAGAGAAATTGAAAAAGAGTATGAGACATATAGAGATAGTTTGGATGAGATAAAGTTCAAGAGAGATTGTTTGAGAGAGAACGAATTTGATGGGGTGATTTTGAGAGAGAGAGTTTGAGAGATAGTTTGAGAAATTGAAAGAGTTTGAGACAGAGAAATAGACAGAGAGGGTGATTGAGAGAGTGAGAGAGAGGGAAAATGTAAGACCGTCTAAGAGAAAGTTTGAGAGAAATGCAGAGTTTGAGAGAGAGTTTAGGAGAGAGTAAAAGTTTAAGAAAGAGAGAGTTTGAGAGAGATTAAGAATAAGTGAGATAAATATAATGTCTGTCTGAAAGAGTGTTTAATAGAGTGTGTGAGTGGAGAGAGTGTGAGAAAGAGGGAGGAAGTCTAAGAAAGAATGAAAGAAGATGTGTGAGAAAGTTTTGTAATAGAGTGTGTGTGTGTGTGTGTGTGTGAGAGAGAGAGAGATGGGGGGGGAAGAGTGTGAGAGAAAAAGTCAATATGAAAAGATAAATGGAACACACAAAACATTATTTTGAAATATCATCCCCTCAAAGTTAAGTATTAGGATGGAAACAAATTGATCTTACTGTATTTGTATTGTGTTTCTATTTAATAAAATGGATATAAAAACCCATTATTTGAAAAAAAAATGAACGGCAAAACCCATATTTAGATAAATAAATAGCCATTTTCGGGCTTATCAAATTTTATATAAGATAAGTATGATACTGAGTCTACGGATTTCCAGAGATTTTCATTTCAATAGTTTGGATTTCAATATTTTGTTTTTCTTTTAAAATTATTCAAGATATGTTTTAATTGTTTTAGTCTTATTCACGATTGGTTTACTTGTTTTGTTGCTTATGTTTTGAGGAACACATTGAAAAACACCTACATCATCTTTGGTTTCCTTTCTCTGCATACCTAAAGAATAAAGTGTATCGTGCATAGACGTGCTTGACTCTGCAATTTTAGAGGACAACTTTATTTCCAACCCGGTGGGGCAGGGAGGTAATAGGGGGGGATACATATTATTTCCAACTTTGAGGGGGCACATATTATTACCAACCTATATAACATAAATGTAGCTGAATCTAATAGGACCCTTTAAATATTTAGTTAGACACTCTCAGATGAACATTAATATAAACTCAAGATTTTCGCTACAATACAAATTGGTTTACGAATAGTCCTACTTACAAGAGGGTTATTAAATTTATATCGAATAGTTAATACTTAATTTAAGTGAACATTGACGTCACCAAACACCTTACTTCTTTCATTAACTACCATACTATATAAATTTGTTTATGTAATACAATAAATTAAGTTATTATACAAAACATATTTATGTGTGTGATACAGCCACATGATTTATTACATTTGAGAAATAATGTTTCTAAAGCATGTCTTAAGGCGACAGGGATAACTTAAAAATTTCTCTTCCAGACTACTTTGCGCATTAATGAAGCAAGGTCAATTTGTTTAATAAGGTTATAAAATGCATAGTTAAAATCTTTCAATTAAGTTAACTATTTAAACAAATCAGTAAATTTAAT
This sequence comes from Timema shepardi, assembly GCA_902151425.1. Classification (NCBI taxonomy): domain Eukaryota; kingdom Metazoa; phylum Arthropoda; class Insecta; order Phasmatodea; family Timematidae; genus Timema; species Timema shepardi. The sequence continues at coordinate 38,915 of CABFVX010003645.1, read as the reverse complement.
TCAATATAGGAGGGGACTTTTCCCAAAGCGAAAGTATTAGGGGGACACTCCCATAAAGTAAAAATATTGGGGGTGACATGTCCCCCCAAATACTTTTACCCGCCATGAAATCACTTAATATTTATTTCGTCAATCTAATACTAGGCCTAGATTCACGGGTAATATTTTCCCCTTGGATCACCTTTTAGGAGACACCACAAATAAGGGAGGGTACAGCAGGCGATTTTAATTATCTTTTCTTAGGAAAGAATAGCAGTTAGGCCTGAAGGTGTTGTTCATAATCATCAGGGGGAAAAATTTTCTGAGCAAATAAAATACTAATCAGGATTCCATTTCCTATCCCGTTCAATAGTGAATACATCTTCGTCTGACATCAGAATCTTTAGGGAAGCCATGGTGTTATAGCCATGGTGTATAACACCATATACCTTAGATTACTTTTATTGCACACGGCAACGGTAGTATTGTTACAACACTTTTCGTAACACTTCACGCATAAATAATAGGAAAACTTACAAAAAACACACAAGCATTTACTATTCAAAGTGACTTTGTTAGCATATTTGACATAAATAAGGAGTTAATAATGAGCGCAACGCTGCACAGTCACATGTACTGCTAAGAAGCTAGCTCGGCTAGGCCATGAGACAACATCACAGCAGCGCTGTGCGCTAGGGTAAAGCTGGATGAAGTCCGGTACAGGGAACGAGCCAAACTTATACTCTATAACTTTGGGTATAAGGACTGATCAAGATAAACAAGTAAATCTTAAAATTTCTCAGTAGGAGTTGGAGAAATTTTGGGAAGGAGGGAAGTGGGGAGCTCAACCTTTCCAAAACTAATACATTCCATTACTTCTCTGTATGGTAAATAATTTAAATTCGTTAAGTAGGTGTGGGAACCAATACAAATCGACATTTACATAATAATAATAATAATAATAATACTAATAATAATAATAATTTAAAATTACATTCTGAGAAATAGTAGTGATAGACTATTATAATAGAGAGGAAAAAATTTGAGATGAGATATAAAATGAAATTTTTGCAGATAGATAGAGATAAATAAAATCCCAGATAGCTAAAATAATAATTGACTCTAAATTTCTCAAAGTGAATTTGGAAAAGGGGGTTGGGCGATGGGTGGTTAAAAATCTACAAAACAGAAACAACTACGTCTCAGTGCAGTGTGGTTGAAAATTGAAATTTAGCAGGCCGGTAAATGCACCGCTTCAAATAACTATTAGGTCTGAACATTTTAAAATGGAACTCCACTAAATTAGGGGAGGGGGTGGGGGGGAGTTGGAAAAAACTTTTAGATGTAGTAGAAAATTTAAATTTGTCTGGCAGGTAGAAGTACAACTATAGATAACGAAATGATTCTTAAAAATATAAGTGTTTAAATGGGAGTTAGAGAAATTATGATTGGGAAGAAGCAAAAAATTTCAAAAACTAATAGAAACAATTACTAACAAAACAATTTGTTTAATAAGCTAAAGTACTTACTTGAGTGATTCTTTCAAATTAATTAATTTTTAAATAGTAAATTGAAACTATTTTTTTGGTGTTCATTGCAACAATGCCTTCACATAAAAGAGCCATTGTTATTGTGCTTGCAGTTGAGTCTTAGATGTAGGTATTTTTTCAGCTATTTATATTTAGTTTGGTTTATTAGATAGTAAATCTAAGCTATATATCTTGGTGTTCATTTCAACAATGTCTCCGCGTAATTGAGCAAATATTCATGCAAAGCTTGAAAGTATTAAAAAAATACATTTTGGTTCCTTCTTATAGGTAGTAGTTAATTTGTGGCTTCATTGACATACACAGTTCTTAGCTCACACGTGTCTGAAATTGTGTTTTTGGTAGCTTAGATCAGGCTTTCTCAAACTGTGAGACGTGAGGGGATTTCAGATGAGGCGCAGCATCGTTATATCTTTGAACCAATTTTTCACTTTCTTTGACTTGCCAAATTCTGATTGACTGTAAAAAATTAATATTCTGTTTGACTTATGAAGCAATAAAATTAATTTTGGTCTTTGAATCTAGGCCTACATACATTTGTATGAAAGTAATTTCTCAACAAGTATGATAATTTGAATTACAGAAATTGATTGGCAGTTGGAAAAGGCCTTCTTTGTGTGTTACTCGTATGTAAACAAAAGCTGACTTGAACCATCTCTGTGATAGGAAAAGAAACTCATTCTTCTAAATGACACATATTTTTCATGAATAATATTTCCGTCATAATATGTTAAAACAAACTTAATATTTTATGAATGTTTTACAAAACTTTACTGGTCTATTCTTAATAAACTCCTACAAAGTTCCTATATGAAAATAAATAAATCAATGCAATAATAAATGCCTCATTTTTGTATTTTAACGTAAAGAAGTTATTTTTATTCTAAGAAAATGAGGCTTAAAAATTACTTTTAATGTTCATGTAAGGCTCAAGTGTATAGAGTTTGAAAAAAGATGGTTTAGATTATTCGCTAGAAATAAGTTAATTTACCCAGCTTAAATGTGAGTGAAGCCGTGGGCAAACTCGAGTAAGTTAAAATAATTATTAAAAAAATGAATGGTTGATTCATTCATTTAACAAAATTAGTAAAGAAATATACGCAGAAAAAACAGATAAAATTTACTCTGGTACTGAAAAAAGTTCAAAATTCAAAATAATACAAAATTATTAACATGGAGTGGCCACATTCATATGCTAATTACTCAAAACAGGTTCGAGTAAAAAACTTTTTATTTGTGGAACAAATTTGTACAAAACCAATGTAAAGATTTGGCATTGAAAAGAGTTCAAAATTCAAAATAAAACAAAATTATTAAAATGGATATGCTAATTAATCAAAAAGGGTACGGGTACAAAACTTTTTATTTGTGGTACAATAAGGTACAAAAACTAATACAAAACTTTGGCAATGCAAATGTTCAACATACAAATGTGGTACTACAGGTTAATAGACTTGCTGCTATACCTTGGGAAGTAGTGAATTGAGAGAAGACAAATGTATTTTGAAACGGTAGTATATATTATTTAACTTAACATTACACACCCTCGCCATCTAGTAACATCACTACAAATCATAACAAATGTTTCCGAAGACAACACAAACACTTTAAATAAATGGTCTAAAAATTAATTTTACAAGAAAGTCACTTGGCCTAAAAAGTAACTAAGCAACATTCATTTGGCCTAAAAATTAAATCCACGAAAGCCGTTTCGCCTAAAGGTATTTGGCCTACACTTTAGGCCAAATGACGTGTATCCAAATTATCTACTAATGTAAAGAAAAAAGTTCAGATTATGTAGTTTGGATAGGTTTGAAACTAAAATTATAATCACTATCATCAAAAAATCAATACAATAATAATTCAGAATTAAGATTTAACAGAAATTTGATTAAAATGTGTGTCAAACAAACTTGGACATTGATATATTTCATAATATTCTGATAGGTTTGATTTCATAGTGTACTGAATCGAGCTTTGATGTATTTAGCTATAACACCCTTGCTTTATTGGTGAACATCCAGCTACCATAATTTTGAAAGTTCCTTCGTGTACAATCCTAAGCTAACCATGGCAATCACAAACCTGTTATGGCAATTAATAAATAAACAATCTTTAAAATAAAATATTACCTAGTCTACAAACTGAGTGCACAGGGTAGGTCTGTGGTAAAGTTTTCTAATAACTTGCCTGGAGTTGATTGGGCATATTGCTTACTAAAACGACATAAAGATTCTATAGGCCAAAGATTAAGTTCAAACATTACAAAGAAACAAACTGATTTGTCAGAAGAGTCTCTTAAAGAATATTTTAATAACTCGAAAGGAACGATTAAAGGTGTACTAGCAACTCATGTATTCAACTACGATGAGACAAATGTGTCAGATGACTCGGGCAAAAAGAAATTTCTTTATCGCCGTGGTTTAAAATATCCAGAAACTATAATGAAGCATTATAAATCGGTGACAATGATAATGTTTGTGGGTCTGCATCTGGCCTGCTTCTACCACCATATGTCATATATAAAAGTGAGAACATGTGGGACACATGGACGGAACATGGACCTAAGGGGGACTCATGTTGTGATGAGCCTTGTTTACCAAAAGGAACAGGGTTCAATAGAACAAACCATAGTTGGATAAATTCATTTACATTCACTGATTGGTTTACAACACTGTTTTTGCGTCATGATCACAGACTAGAAGGCAAGAAAGTATTGCTTGGGGGACTTAAATCTATCGACAGTTCGAAGATTTGCTTTAAAGGAGTTGATGAAGATTTGTTCCTTGTTGATTTTTCAGACATTTTGGCTATTTTACCAGAGCCAGTGATTGAACAGTCAGGGGATAGAGTCATATAGATTAAAGGGAAAAGTTGATGTGAAAGAGGGTTAAGAGAATGTGAACTGCATTAGTTTTAAGTTTTTTTTACATGTTTTTATATACAATTAGTTTTAGTTTTAACTACATTATTGAGTGACCTGGTGGTCTAGGGGTAAGGTGTCAGACTTCTATGCTGGCGGCCGGGGCTCAATCCTCGGTCCCCGCACAGATTTATCTGATTACCAAACCTTTCCTTCACCTTTGACAAGACATCTTGTAAATGTGGGGAATGCCAGGTCTCCACCGTGGTTCGGATTCCACGTTAAACTGTAGGTCCTTCATTTCATCTCACAATCACCCTACCATTACACATTAGCGTAAGTGCGTATAACCCGAACGGGTAGTAAGACGCGGTGCTAATAATAACTACATTATTTTTTGGTTTACTTTTATTTGCTGTTTTAAGACAGCATTATGTGCTTATCAATCTCACCCCATAAAATAAAATAAATTCAACTGATTTTGATTGATAACTAACAGGTAGAATACAATATGGGGTGAAAATGATCATTGGTTTGGTCTAGCCTTTAGTTTTAGAGAGTTTCTTTGAGGGGCCAAATGATGGGGTGAGATTGACATACCTTTAAATATCTTTCTTAGCTAGCCTATTAACACTTTGCACAAAAAAATAAAAATCTTATACTGATTGCTATGTCTCGCCAAAACCCACAGTATTTTTTATTCTAATTAAAGTCAAATGGTTTTCAAATTATTCCAAAGATACTAAAAAAATATATCAACCTCACCCCAGTCTACAGTCAGGGTGGCTACAAAATATATTTTACAAAATTTCCTGACTTTCCAGGTTTTCCAGGCTACATTTTTAAATTTTCCCTGACTAAGTTTTTCCAGTTTTAATGGATGACTTTTTTTCTTTATTATTGATCACATATTAAAAAAATGTATCTACTAAACATAAATGGTTTTATCAGTTATTTAAAAAATTAAAATGTTATTTTATTTAGGTATTATTAACTTTTGTTTCAGTGTTTGGTTGCAAAATTAATTATATTTTTTAGAAATTTTTTATTCCCTGACTTTTCCTTATTTTTAGTCAAATTCCCTGACATTTCCCTGTTTTCCCTGGCATCCAAAAATTCCCTGAATTTTCCAGGTTTTCCCTGTTTTCCCTGTCTGTAGCCACCATGACAGTACATGGATTTTTCAAAGTGGAGGGGCTACCGTGAAGTGGGCCCCTCACAAGTAAACAAAGTGTTACAAGTTCATGTCCCATTTGTGCAAGAACAAATGCGGAACAAATTACACTTTTTGCGATACAATTTGTAACAAACTATCGCAATCATAAAAATGTAAATTTTCCAAAGTGGGAGAGTTACCGAAAAGTTGGACCTCCCAATGTAAACATATAATTTGTGGGCCTCTCAAAACAGAACAAACGAAAAATTTTACGGAACAAATGAAGAACAAACGATTGAAATAAAAAAACTTGAATTTTTAAAATGGGGCGGGGGGGAAACTTCGCGGATATATGTTTTTCACCTACCCATGGTACAAATTATGGGACTATTTGCATTTGGTTAAGAAAATATTAAATATCTATCCATGTTTCTTGTTATATTATTTTTGACGAAGGTATCGGTCTCATCAATAATCTAGGTATGTCATCCACTTTACTATACAGATCGAAATTCTTCATTTTCTATCAAATTAATCTCACAACTATCATCTTCTTCCGAGCTTTGGAACTCTGAATTGGTACATTCAACATCAGAATACTATGTCTAATAATGCTATCAATTGGGGAAGGAGGGAGTTATTCTACACCTGACATGCACTCCGTATCACATATGTCTTCTCTGTAATAGAAAAAATATTAGGGCCTAAATTATCATTTCAAAATATATATTATTTATACTAATGATTTTTCAATAGAGATAAAGCGTATTATAATGATAAATATGTTTTATACACCCATATAAGTTTTAATTATATATATACACAAGAGAAAGAGAAAATAGAACAAAACTGATGATTACGTTGTTAATTTGTGTAAGTCATGTGACATATAATATATTATTTCAAAGCGAGCATATATTATATAAAGCTAAACTTTTATAAGGACTTGAATCGGTTGGTGAATCAGGCCAAAAATATGTATTCCTCAAAATCTAATCACTAAATAATTCAATTGCCTAAAAACATTGGAGAACGATTATCTATAAGTTTATAAGTTACATCTTATTTGGATACGAATGCTTCAGTTATTTTGATTAAATTAATTCGAATAAAAATCGGTCTCTTTCTTTCTCCACATATTTTTTTATGAGTCATATGTAATAAAAGACATTTCTTTGTGAATGAAATAATTATTTCATCACATTATTTATTTGCAAACAAAAAAAATTGTAGAAAGAGTGTCGTTAGAATAGTAAATAGCGGTTTTTCATTTAAAGTAAATTCAAAGTGTTCACACACTTGCAAATGCAAACATCAATTACTACTATAATATTAGAATTGAGCAAAAAATTACTCTCTAAGTCAGTTCGAAAGACATAAGTAATGAACACTATAACTTTTTATATTGTTCAGGTGCCCAACAAGACATCTCACTAATTGGCACATAATTACAGACTAATACTATAGGAACTACAGCTTTTAAAGTTACCTGATTATACCCTTATTGGTGGGATCAGCAGAGTAATTCTAAAGATTCAAATAGAATAGTTTTTAAAATCGTAGCCATGTAAAATGCTGGAAAAATTTCCAGCTTAAACGTAGATTCTTGCATTCACACCATTTTTAAGGCAATAAAAAATCTATTTCTTATCAAGCATATTTTCAAGAGGCCACTCAAATAATAGTTTTACAGTTGTTGGAGAGAACGTAAGAAAAGACAGGCTATACATGTGATATAATGATAGTATCATAGTCAGGCCCGTTAGCTCAGTCGTTAGTGGGATAGTCTACAGTACAAAGGGTTTCGGGTTCGATTTCTAGTAGGGGCGTAATATTTATTATTATATCAATTCTCGGCCTCAGTGGCCTAGTAGGACTAGGCTAGTCCCCAGACATTTTTAGTTTATTTATTTTGAGTTAAATTTTAAAGGAAAATAAAAGCATAAAATAAAATCTATCTGAGTCTCAATTTGCGTCACAATACTCAACGATATTCTAGCTATTTGTGCGCTGCCCCCACACCCCCTTCCCTCTCTACAATGACAACTCACTAACATCAGAAGCGCTGTCACAATACTCAATGATATTCCCGCTGCTTGCGCGGACCCCTTCCCCTCTCCCAACTAACATCGGAAGCGCTCGAGTCTTATCGGCTCTTACCGGAGAGAGGACCAGTTGAAGCCAGCCTAGTCCATCTCTATAATAAGATATATGCTAACACTTGGCGTTCTGTCACAGGTAAATGTAATTTAGGTTTGCTTCTTATAAGTGGTAGTGTTGTGGTTTTTAAGCTTATGTAATTGTTCCCATTGATGAAAGAGATCTTGTGAAGTGTTAAAGTGTTCGATTGTCAATTTAGTTTGACAGTGTTTGAAAGTGTGAACTATGGAAGGGGACTTGGATTTGAAAACTGTTCCCTCACAACAAAGCTTGGGGAAGGGACCTGAGACAAGTAGCAGGGTTAGTGAAGGTAGTTAGTGGGATGTAGGAGTGCCTATCACCTTTCTCAATGCTGTTTGGCTCGACCGATTATTCGCAATTTCGTTTGGAGCCCTCACTTTTGAAGAAAAGCAGCAAGTTATAATGAAAGGTAGGCCAACGCCAGACATTTCTGCTAAAACAAAAATGAAAGACTATACACGTAATTATTTATGTGTTTATTTTTTTCCATGTGTTGGTTTTATTTATTTATGTATTTGTTTATTCCATGTCTAAATATTGTGAATAGGTTGGAGGAAGATAAATTGCCTACCCTATGACATGTAAAAGTGTATTTGCTAAGTTAACATATTGTATGGAGAGTATTCCTCTTTAGCCCCATAATGAAAGGTGTCTTCAAACCTAGTCCTCTTTGAGAAAAGTCACCGCACGCCACTGCTCGGCCTACTTATGGATGTTGTATACGTCTTAGGATTCAATAATTATATTTAACCGTGAAAACTTGCCGTATTCCTAAAATCATTAAATATTTGAACAATATAATCAATTTAATTGTAACCACTTGACTTTTTGGGTTTGCTACTTAAGGTAAAGTGCAAATATATATATGTTCATGCTTTCATAATCACCAATTATGCACACATTATATTTACCTATAGCCTAGGCCTAACAAGTTTGAGGAAAATCATTCAAATGATTTAAAATGTAGATAATCACAAAATGTTAATGTTAGTTAAAATGTAACTAATCAATAAAATGTATCATGCAAATAATCCCATAAGAACCAAGATCTAAGTCTGACTGACAGTATAAATATTCTTACTTCCAATTAAAATATAAATTCATATATCATTTAATTGAAGATAATAATTGCAGTTTTCACTAAATTGAAGATCGTGAAACTGTTTTTTTCATATGCATATTAATGTATTCAGAGTAATAAGTTTTGTCAATTTAAGTCATATAAAATAATGCCTTTTTCTGCATTAATAATGACTAAACTAGTTCTAATAACTAAGAAATTAAATTACTATAAACTGCCTAAATTACTTTTATTTTTTTCATGAAAAAATTATTTATACAATGGCTGTAAAAATTGCTTTCAAATGTAAAGTATTTATTTTATCATTCTTGATATGCAATGTGTCGAAACCTTGGGCGATCGCTCACAGCCATTTATTGTTTACTAGATTGTATATTGTGTTACTGATTCTGGAAACCCCAAACATATAAATAAACATAAAGCCTATCTGCCTATATAATGCATTATGCTCATTCTCGGTTTCAAAGCATGACGTTTTCCAGGTTGTGATGGAAGGCACCATTGTTTATTATTTTAATAATTATATATAACTATATATATAGTTTATTACAGTTCAAAGAGATCACAAATAAAACACACATCTATAAATTACTACAACATGTTTCAATAATGAAATAACCCCAGCAGTGATATAAAGATCAATATCACTAAAACATGAGTCTAACTATTTCAAGAGACAACTTGTGAATGATCGTTCAAACAGAAATCTCACATGGACTGCAGATTACTTGGGTTTGTGATAATACAGCTGGAGTAACCCCTGTGTGTTGCGCGAACTGTAGAGGCGGGCTATGACCCGTTCTTGTCAACTAAGCTACACTTCCATCCAAATTTTGATACCGTGAGCCAACTTGGAATTTAAGTGCATATTTTTATATCATACGTAAATCAAGTTATTCAGTAAAATGTTGCATATTTAAATCTGAATATATTTTTTGTCTTCAGTATACACATTTATAAATCGTATGAATACTATTATTTAATATTTATATATGAATTAGTATTAATCAACAATTGTTGAATTGTGTTGATTTTAAGGGAACTTTAAGTATATGTATATAGAGTATGCTTCTACAGTAGCCCCATGGCTTCTTTGGTGCCGACTGACAGCTCACAGCTGACTTATGACACTTCATTTAGGTATATACTTAAATTTTGACCGTCAGAAGTGACAGCTGCTAAACACATGTTTTTGTAGATCATATGGTTTGGCGTAGGAATACATAATTTGGTCTGGTAACTTTTCAAAGCTTTTATCTCTCAGCTGTGAGCTGTCAGTCAGCACCAAAGAAGGCTACTGTACCTATGGTAAAATCCCAGCTTTAACAAATAGGTCAAGTATTAAAGATAATAAATTTCAATTTTCAAATTTTTATTTCAAAACGTGTGGCCTAAAACTAGTTTCGGAAAACGTAAAAATATAAGTTTCTTACCCTCATATTTTGTTAGCAAAAATACATTTATGGCGTGTAACATTTCATAGAATAAAACTTTTTTTATTTGCAAAAAAAGAAAAATCTGTACATATGGCCTTAACTTAAGAACAGAATTTTAACAGTGTTCAGTGATTTCAAAAAATCTGGGCTTCTAGTACTGTTTGTTTCAGCTCTTTTTATGGACATTGACATTGAAATCTTACGAGTTGTTTAACGCAACATGCCCTTAGTTAGAAATGGAGCTGATATCTTTCCAAAGTGACAGATCATTGAAGAATGTTTAAAGTTTAAAATATGTATGGCCTCTTATACCGAAGAGAAAATATCCAGTTATAGTTCTTATTGCACTGAGTGAAGGCATTGTTCTAGTTAACTTATTTATTTGAGTCATCATTTTCATATATGAAAGTTGGGAAAAACAAATACAGAAGCTGGCTCACAGATGAACATCTCAATATCTGTTTTCGAATGGAGGCTACAAGCTACTCGCCTAACATTAAACAAATTGTGGATAAAAGTGAATGGCATTGTTTTCAATAAGAGCGAGTTATACATATACTTTTTTTCAAATATTTGAGCTTCATTTAGTTTAAAAATGAATAATCATTTCACTTTCTAGCATTAAAATTAATTTTATTAGAGAAGTGTACTTACATTTTAAAATTATTTGAATTACAATAATGGAACTAAGCCAGTGAAGCCACCTGTGTTTGTAAACAGTTGTGTTATATTGTCTTTGTACAGGTAACAATAATGGCCAATAAGCCTAAGTGATAGGACACATTTTTAATCTGGGTAGCTTGCAAAACAATGTGGCATTTTAAAGTAGCTCCCATATCTAATGAGTTTGGCACCCATGGTCTAAAGTTAATACTCTACTCTCACAGTAGACATCACTAGACTGCTAATGACAGGGAGGTTGTGGTTTGAATCTCGGTTGGGTATACTGAGCATTGTTTTTCCAAAAGTTTTCCACTCTCCCTACATACAAATGCAAGTATACAGTACTTCCTCTAAATATAACATTTCTAATCACTAAAACCATTAACGTAATTAGTAAATAAGTGTATAACTTGAATAAGTAGTAAGACAAAAACTTTTTTTCTGAAAAAAACTACCTATATAAATAATTACTGCTACTCAAAGTTCTTGGAGCTCATAAAGGGAATAAATAAAGCACGGCATATATAAAACAGTATATATTTCTTTTATAAAAATTTGTACACATATATTTATAAAACGGCATTTACCATATATAAGTATGTACAGTTCAACAAATAATTATAGATTACTACATGTGTTTTCTATGAACAAACATTCAAGAGGAGAGACAACTTGGTAGACTTGTTCACATCAACTATTTATTAAACCTATTTAATTCAATTTAATGAAGAGGTTTAATCCAAGGTCAAAAATGAGAAGTGGTGTGTTGTGGCATGTTGCCAGGGTAAGCAGGGCATGTTTAAACTGTGCCTGTGAATTGTTCTCATCACACAGTAGAACACTCAGGGGTCAGGTATCAATGAACATACATTCACATGTGCAGTATCTAGATCAGAGTGTATGTATGAATGGTCAAATGGGGACAGAGTGGGGGAGAACGTATGTTCATTGATACCTGACCAATGAGTGTTCTACTGTGTGTATATATTTTCTGTGCGTGTACACAAACAAACAATATAATGATTCCCTGATACCCTTGTTCCTGTGGAAGCTCGTGAGTTGTTGATAGTAAAGTACTAGGGCCTCTCTTGTGAGTTGTTACCAGAACTGCACTAGGGCCTAATAACCTGTTCTCTCCTCTCTCGTGGGTTGTTACGACTATTTTTAGGTTAGCCACATATCAAAGCCATCTCTGAGCACAAGTAGTTTAGTTTACTTTTTCCCCCACCCGCCTTGATGGCGTAGTTAGCTAACACACAAGTTTAGCGTAGAGCTAGTCTGCCTAGGACGGGGAGATCGAAGTTAGAATCTCGCTCAGGCGAACTGGGGGTGGTTTTTTCTAAATAGTTTTCCACTATCCCTCCACACAAATGCAGGTTCACTTCCTCTATATTCAACCTTCCCTATTCCTAACACATAGAGTAACTAGTACTTAAGCGTATAACCCGAATAGATAGTAAGACACGGTGTTATGTATTATTATTAGTATTATTACTTTTTCCCAGCCCCGGTTCTGGTCAGTTTTCATGAGGATTCTACAGTGAGAAGAATATAATAAATTGATTCCTCTTTAGGTTTCATGTATGCTATGTTTTTATAAAAATGTCGTGTGTTGAGTTGCCAGTATTTTGAGACGAAACACATAACCACATTGTGGGGGTGGGGGGTGGGGGAGATAACTATTTCTTTTATTGTTATTTCCTAGTTGAGAAATTTCTGTCAAAATAGACCTAGAGAAAATTCTAGAATAAGTGTGATGTTATCATGCATTGTATGATCCAACAGGGTGTCTACTGGGCCACGAAAAAGTCACTAATTGCAAAAAAGTCACGATTTAAAAAAATATCCTGGTCATAAAGTTACGAAAATATTTTGTTTGAATTTTCCGCACATCATAACAACGTGAACTCTTCAAAGATAGCGCTATCCATCACACGTGATGGATGCCCCATGGCACAAACCAGCCGGAAGTTGCCTGATTGTTTTGTCTGTGATTCCAACGACAAGGTTAATCTTCGCCATCATGTATTAAATTTTAATGTGGCGTGCTACTTGTCTCTTGGGGTGTGTGAGTACATTATGCCATGTGTGTGTCTACAAATAATGGTTTTCAAGTGAATGAATTGGAATTCAGGTTTTGTAGATGATATAGGAAAAAACCAGGACATTTTCTACACAAACCGTGGGTTCTTCTGTGTTGCGCATCTGGATCAAGATGTCGCCAGCAATTATAAGATTTTTACGTTTTCAGTGATCCGACTGCAATTTGAAGGCGGTGTAAAATGTATATTATAATTTAAAATTAACGTTGGCAGCAAAGAGCAATCATTTTCGCATTGAAATATGGCATATTTTTTATAAAATATAAAATAATGCTATTATTGTTAATATTTGATCCTTGACATAATTCAGTTAATTTCAAAGACCATTCATTCAAAAGAGTTGAAATTTACCAATTTTTAAAATGATTTTCGTTGTCTTGTAGGCATATAAAATATTAATCTTAAATTATTTTTTAATCGTGTGTTGCGAAAAAATCCATAACTTTTTTGGAGCATTCAAAGATTTTATATGGCAAGTTTAGGCTAATCTGTTAAAAGATGCCTGGTAAATGTTCGTTCAAAGAGTTTTTGTCTGACTGTTGAAGGAAATAGATACTCAAAAGTAGTTGTGCCTTGTTGAAGATGACCAGTATAAGGCTTATTGTACATTTTGTAAATCGAAATTTGATATAATCCACAGTGGGTTGAATGAAGTGAAAATTCATGGAAAAGGTAAGAAGCATTTGGAACTAACCTCTGCCCTACTCCAAGGTAAGCAAAAAAAACGCTCAGCTTTATAAAGTTGGATGTAAACAGCCAAACCGGCAAAAGAATTATTACCTTCCACAAGTAGGCCTACTTCTGAAAATGATGTATATTTGGTTGCATCTTCGTCTACATTAGTTGTTTTATCTTCTCCATCTTTTGGAGGACCTTTAAGTAAATTTTGTGTAAATGATGATACCTTGAAAGCAGAAATTCTGTGGTCCATGAATAAGGTTATGACTCATATTTCTGACAGAGGTTCATGTATTTTCAGTGATCTTTTCTCAATCATGTATCCTGACAGTGTAATAGTACAGAAGTTCAAAATGCAAAAAGACAAAATTGGCTATTTGACAACCTTTGGTCTTGGCCCCTTCTTTCAAGAAAAACTCTCGGCAGAGTTAAAGAAAGCTGCATTTTTTACAGTTTCACTTGACAAAAGTCTCAATAGAATTGCCCAAAAAGGACACATGGACATCAATGTATATTATTGGAACTCAAAAGTAATTGAAAGAGCCTTGAAAATGATTTCACATTTAAATAAATATGTGGCTTTTGTGTGTTCCAAACCACCTGAAACAAAGAATTTCAGTGTTGTACGAGACTTCCTAAAAGATAACCTTCTTGAAGCAAAACTCTTTTTCTTACAGTCAGTTAGTATGAGAAGTGGAACCATATCTTAAAATATTTCAAAATGACAATCCAATGTTGCCCTTTGTACATGCCAAACTTTATTCGATGGCACGTAGCATGGCTGCTCGTGTCCTTAAGGCAAAGGTTATAAGCAATGTGAAAAACTCAGGACAGCTCCTGGCAATCGATGTCAAAAATGAAAATCTATTGAGCTTTTCGGATGTAGACATAGGCTTTGGTGCAAAGAAATTTTGTAAAAATGTGAAAGAACTTGATGTACAACTCTTTAGACAAGATTACAGACTTTTCTTAATGAAAATGTTTCAAAAACTTACTGGGCCTAGGTCTCCATTACAAAAGTGCATGGTGAAAGGTGCTTCATGCCTTTCACCAGCAGTAATGACTAGTGGCACTCTAAGAGTACAACAGCTTAACATAGCATTCGAACAACCACATTGCATACATTGAAGCTGAACATATAATACAAAACTACCTTGAAATCTGTGAGCAGTCTTCTGTTCAAGAAGAGCTGAAGACACTTGATTTCAATGAAACCAGACTAGATTCTTTTCTCTTCAACATCTTCATTAATGCAAAAGCTTGCAAGGCATTGTTATCATTTTGCACGATGATATTTACAATGTTCCATGAAAACAATGCTGTTGAAAGAGGTTTTTCAGTAAACAAGGAGTGGTTGGTTGAAAATATGAAAGAGCGTTCTCTAATCTCCCAACACAGCATATATTCAGTGGTTCAGTTGGTAGGTGGCATAAAGAATGTGGAATTTACAAGTGGGATGCTGCATGCAGCTAGGCGAACAGGTTCCAAAAGGAGGGAAGCAATTGAAGAAATGAAGAAGAAAGAAAGTGAAGAAGCTAACAGATCAAAAACATTGGAAACTGTAAATAAACTCGAGGCAAAGAAAAGAAAACTTCTCTAACAGGCTGAAAAAGAGGCTTCAGCACTTCAAACTGACATAGGATTGGCGAAGAAACAACTGAGGCAGATGTAAATCCTGTATGTTGTGATTTTGTGTATGAACTAAATATTAGATGACAAATTTGAACAATATTAGATTTTTATATTTGTTCAGAGACTTCAGCTTCTGTGAGCTTCAAACATCATTAAACACAAGTAAGTTTTCTTGTTGGTATGGTTATATTAATAGTTATTACTTATATTTGTTATTACAATATCTAGGTCCGATGTACAATATAATGTTCAACCGTTTACTGAAGGATATTTTTTTTCCACTGCGTCTTACTACCCATTTGGGCTATACGCCCCAGAAGGAATTTTGTGGTCAAAAAAGTCACCAAAAAGTCACGAGTTTTTGTTCCTCTGAGTAGACAGCCTGTCTAAGTATGGGAAGTTGAGGAATGCTGAATACAAGGATCCTCAGAAATCAAATGAGGATACAAACTCCCCTTCCCCAGGCCAACTTGTCCACGCATTGTGGACCCACATCTTCCTATTCTTCTAGTGCTATCACATCCTCCTATTCTTCTTCTAGTGCCATCACATCCTCCTATTCTTCTAGTGCTATCACATCCTCCTATTCTTCTTCTAGTGCCATCACATCCTCCTATTCTTCTTCTAGTGTTATCACATTTACTCTTACGATCCTATTACTAATATTTGATCTTATTAGCAGCACAAATAGAAACAACTATGGACACGGCAATACCTCGAGGAAGACTGTCCTAAAACACCTGGACACAGCAAGATCTTGAGAAAGACTGTCCTGAAACACCTAGACACAGCAAGACCTTGAGAAAGACTGTCCTGAAACACCTAGACACAGCAAGACCTTGAGAAAGACTGTCCTGAAACACCTAGACACAGCAAGACCTCGAGGAAGACTGTCCTAAAACACCTAGACACAGCAAGACCTTGAGGAAGACTGTCCTGAAACACCTAGACACAACAAGACCTCGAGGAAGACTGTCCTGAAACACCTAGACACAGCAAGACTGTCCTGAAACACCTAGACACAGCAAGACCTCGAGGAAGACTGTCCTAAAACACCAGACACAGCCCTGATATGTGTGGAAAGAGATTTATTGTACATATGGTTGGTTTAATATGGGAGATGGGTAGTTCTCACACACCTTATCTAACTACATTATTGTGTATGTGGTTGGTAATATGAATGAGAATAAAACCACAGTTTAAAAGTACTGTCCCATCAAGCTGCTTTGCCTGTCACAGAAATTGAGGTTCAAAACCATTTTCAACCTCAGTGACTCATCAAAGATCACAATAAACAAAGTTGTCAATATTACAACACATAGAGATTCACATTTTAACTCAAACCTTTGTTTTATATATTGCTATTGCACAATATCAACATTCTTGACTTAATTTTACAATAACACTGATATTTCTTTGTATTTCCACTGGAATAAAAATTCATTCAGAAAATGTTTAAAAGAAACCATGCAATACATAATAGGTTTTGTTTAAATTGCAACAAATTCATATATATATTCAAGAGTTTTCTCTATTTTGTTTAAAAAATATACTTACAATGTTTTAATGTATATACAGGGTGATTCACTCTAGAATTAACACTTATTATATGAAATATAAGATGAGTATGAAGCACGAACATAATTGTTCTTTATTCCATGACAAAGCAAGCAGTCTACTTGGAAAAAAATGTCTCTTAACCCGCTGACTCGTTGGGTACCCCAATAAACTGGACGGCTGTATTTGACCTGTCAAGTCAAATGAGGAACTGAAAGACAACATCAAATGTGAAATTGCTGCCATCAATGTTTCTACACTACATTGCACATTCACTATTATGGAGTGTCGGGTAAATATGTGTCTAGACGCTGGTGGTGAGCCCTTCCAGCCTCGTCTCTGAAACATTCCCACTTGTCATGGGCCAAGGTTTGTTTTTACACGATTCAAATGTGACTTTCCAATCATAAGTTGATAAAAAAAATAGGTGTCCAGTTCTGAGTGAATCATATTGTATAATACATAGTTCCTTATTTTTATATACAAATTTACAGGCCAAACAATAATCATAAACAAAACACAGTCTTTGGACAACTTTTCATAATAGAATTCTTGTGTGTTCAAACACAATTAAATGTTAGAACAAAACAATAAGTCATTTATGGTTTAATGTTTCGTGGAGTCCATCAATTTATATGTGTAGTTTGAAAAAGTCCAATCTTTCAGTTAAATATATTATTTCATGTTTAAAGCCAATAATAAGGTTAAGATAACATAACACTCGAAAATGTTACGAATTGAATATATGTTTTAACTCTGTTCTAAAATTGACCAAATATTAAACAAAGAGCTTTTAAAGAGTACTACTAAACCTGTCATGGTTAAAAAAATAAAGCTCTGAGCATTAATATACTTCATTACTTAAACTAGTACTCAAAAGTCATTAAATGAAAACTTAATTATGTGAGGAAAATTATTTGATTCTTCCTAATAAAAACACAAGCTATATAACAATTCTTTTACATACATATACATACACACACACACACACAACTCTGGTTATAATGAACCTTTACAGATTCAAATATTTAGATTTTTTTTAAAATATCTGAAAGTAGTTAGTTGGTAAAAAACAAAATAAGAGTTTAAATACAATCGCTCTTTATTGAAATCTATTAATTAATCTTAAAACATATTGTTTATATGCTGCTGTTTAGTGTACAACCGAGTTCACTAAAACCAGAGTTGACTAAATATATATTAAAACCAAAAACACAATGTGAATAAATTTAACAATAAACAAAAATAGAAAAGTTTGATTACAATATTCAAAGTTTGAAAACTAAAAATATTTCAAAATGTCGTTTTTGAAAATTACTTCTTACTTTCATTGTGAAGGCTAGTTTTGAACACTTTGTCAATATAAACATCTTACTTATTTCTATTACTACTTGAGCAGCTCAGTTTGTTCATATGAGTAGATTACCTCCATTTACAAATGATATGTAAATATTGTTAAAAAGTAAAATCATGTAATGTTAAATAATTGTTTCTTCCCCAAAACTTTCAATGTCATGTTTCTATCACAGTTATTTCGTTATGTCATCACATGGCCGAGTCTTCTTCTCGTACCGATAGGTAGGACCAAGTGATCACAGGATTCGTGCTCATGGGGAGGCTGTACATTCCTCACTTGGCCACCGCTCCATTCTCATCTCGGACAGAAGTTGAAGTACGAGAAGAGGAAACAGTGGATGGACAAGAATCTTAACAAAAATATGAACAAGCATCAGACAATGGATAGGGTGATAAGTACCACTTTACAAAAAATACTACCTGGCAGTGTAATAAGTGTCAATAGACACAGAAGTGTAGCTTGGTATAGTAGTAAGTGCCAATAGACATGTAGGAATGTAAAAAAAAGTATAAATAATTTACTAATATCGGTATTTTCTTTTCGATACTAGTATATTTTTACCCAATACTTTTACTGATATTAGTACTCACACTCCGGTATCAAATTAGTTTCAAAAGAAAAACATTTTTTGCTATCTTCATTTATGTCCCATGCTGAGATTAAATGTTTACTAGGGTGGTCTATAGAGGAAGAACAATTTACACTAATTCTCAATCCTCACTAATTTTCTGCATGACAAGCAAGAAGCAACTCCAGCATTCAGGGCCATATGCAAGAGCTTGGCTAAATGGATGCCTTGTTGACACTAGCGTAGGTTTGCTTGTCATCATAGGTTATAGGTGTAGCAATAGTGTGCACCACACTATCCATCCACTAAGCATTCACTATATGTTCTTGTATACAGTCGCCCCATGGCTTCTTTGGTGCTGACTGACAGCTCACAGCTGACTTCTGACAGTCAAAAGTTATAGCTGCTAAACACATGTTTTTGCAGAGTATATGGTTCGGCGTAGGGATACATAATTTGGTCTGGTAACTTTTCAAAGCTTTTAGCTGTCAGCACCAAAGAAGCCATGGGGCTACTGTACCTACATAACACCGAGCACGGTCATCACAAACTAAACAGAAGATTTTGTAGGCTCACAATAAACTCAGTCTACTCAAGGTGCTCCAAGCAGATGAAGCAGAAACATTTATGTGTAGAGTAGGCATCCATTCTTCTATTGTTTGTCAGTAGTTAATAATATATCTTGAGAGAGTACATAAATGACTGTAGTTTAAAAAAATGGCACCTCCCAAAAGTAAATTATGAAAGTTTTTTTAGGAAGTTGGAAACCATCTTGGTGGCATAGTTAGCTAACGGGCCAGTTTCGTGTTGAGCTAGACTGCCGAGGATGGGAAGATCGAGGTTCAAATCTCGGTCGGGTGAACTGCGGGTGGTTTAGCCTAAATGGTTTTCCGCTCTCCTCCACACAAATGAGAGTTAACTTTCCTTAAATTCAATCTTCCAAATTTCAGTACTTAAGCGTATAATCCGAACGGATGGTAAGACGCGGTACTTTAAAAAAAGGTTAGATAGCGAAAAAGCATCTTGTAAAATTTGTTTTAGACTATTAAAACCATTATAATTTTCAGTGTTTGGATAAAAATGAAAACACAATGATGATGCAAAGTTGAGATTTTTTTGTAACCCAACATCTTACTACCTATTCAGGTCTATGTACTAATTACACTAATGGGTTATGTATTAGGAATGCTTAATTTAGATTTAATGCACCCGCATTTGCGTGGTGGTAGAGTGGAAAGCCATTTAGGGAAAACCACCCTCAATGTACCCGACCAGGATCAAACCCTGATCTCCCTGTCTTTAGCAGTTCAGTCCAACACAAGATTAGCGTGCTAGACCACGCGGACACCGAAGCGGGTAAGAGAGTATTAATACTAGAAAAAAAACATTTTTTCCTGATTAATATTTCAATATCGATATTTATTGTTATCGATACGTTTCTTCCGATATTTTTAATGAGTACAGTATTGATACTTTTCTTTTGATACCACATCCCTATAGACACGAAAGTGTTACCCGGTAGTGCAATAAGTGTCAATAAGACACGAAAGTGTTACCTGATAGAGTAATAAGTACCACTTGACATGGAAGTGTTACCTGATAGTGTAATAAGTACCATTCGACCTGGTGCAGATTTACACATAGGTCTAGTAGGAACATGCCTACGAGGGCAGATTTTAGGGATTCATCGTTTGTATGAATGTTGTGGTTTGCTGTATCTGCATACCAACATGACAGAGTATCACCTTAATTCACTGACAATTTGTCTTAATTGAAGGTCACTTATTGGATAAAAGGGATTTGTCTGGCATCATCGAACAGTTCTCTCAGCAGAAATCAAGGCGAAAGATATTATAGACTATTTTATTACTGTGTACTGTACATGCCAATATTTTATCTGTAGTAACATGTTCTACAGTCTACTAATGTAGACTTTATATTTCAATTTTTTAAGTCTTTGCTTAGATTCTTACTACTATACTTTTAAAACCTCACTATAAAAATAACAAAATAATGTAAGCACTTTTTATCTTTCACTCCACAGATAGAACATGTGTGTAAAGGTATCGATGTAGAGGAGTGGTAAGAGGGAGGGGGAGGGGAACGGGTATTTAGAAAGTTAGAAATTAAGTTAGTAAAAGTGGGTGGCAAATTATCTAGTGCCTATGGGGGGGCAGAGTCATAAATCCGCTCCTGCACTTGACACGGAAGTGTTACCTGGTAGGGTCCAGCCTATGATCAAAGCCGTCAATCTTCAACACATTCATCTCATCCTTACTGTATCGGGAGTAGCTGAATGTTATCTGGAATCAAACACAATTTGTAAACACCTAACAAACTTTATTGTGTTTTTAAATGCTTAATTTTCAAGCATTAAACATTCTTGGGCCTTTTGCGCATGGGATCTACTGATTAAATAGAACACTAGGCCTGAAGTCATTGACTGGGATATGTTAGAAATAAACAAAAACAATATGTCGGCACTTAAAACCATGTCTAGGTGTTCAGTCCGGTATGTTTTTTAATGTTTTCATGCCAATTGATTTGTTACTAATTTCCCAAACGTGACATTTTAATAAACCTAAGAGACTAAGGTGTACCCAGAACAATGATTGACAAGCCCCCCCCCCCC